>CM050428.1:3027973-3180473 GCA_027564155.1 Gymnocypris eckloni scoliostomus
ATTCTGTTATTTGTATCACTTTGAAACCGTATAAAGTGCATTAACTAACAATTTCATAAGTGCTCTTGTCTAGAAGACGTTTCAGTTGTAGTGTTCAGAATGATCCAAGAATTATCAGTGTGTGCGGTGCACTATTTCTCTCTGACCATTTGCAAAGTCAGCAAGTGTTTGAAAGCCAGATCCGATATTAAATGTGTTGTGGTGTGTTTCAGTATTAATCTCAGCGGAGGTGAAGTGATCCGCTCTGGTCTGTGATGTGACTCTGACTCTGTGCGGAAGCTGTTTATCATGCGTTTCTCACTTCCTTTCAGGAGAAGAAATATGATGATATTACATATTTGTTCATTCCTGTATACTGTGTTTTGATATATTACTCCTGTCATTAAGACAGATTGTCAGTGAAGCTCATTGAATGTGAGCTCCTACAGAAGTGTCTGATTCTTCCTGAATTATCTTTGAGCTTGTGTGTGTGATAGAGAGATTGTGTGTGTGTTTGAGAGAGATTCTGTGTGTGTGTGAGAGAGAGAGATTGTGAGTTTGTGTGAGAGAGAGATTGTGAGTGTGTGTGTTTGAGAGAGATTATGTGTGTGTGTGAGAGAGAGATTGTGAGTGTGTGTTTGAGAGAGATTGTGAGTGTGTGTGTGAGAGAGAGATTGTGTGTGTGTGTGTTTGAGAGATATTGTGTGTGTGTGTGTGTGTGTATGTCTCTGTGTGTGTGTGTGTGTGTGTGTGTGTGTGTGTCTCTCTCTCTCTCTCTCTCTGTGTGTGTGTCTCTCTCTCTCTCTGTGTGTGTGTGTGTGTGTGTGTGTGTGTGAGACCTAAGGAAGTTCGTGATGTCTCAGTTGTTGAGTCACGTTACTGCTGGTTCGACTGCAGAGGAGTTACGCATGGTGAAACAGTACAGAATAACACTGTCAAATAAATGAGTCATTGACATTTAGTCATGTAATCTAGTCTGAGTAAAACATTAATAGTTCTGATGAGAGGGACTCTTAAAGGAATAGTTCAGCCAAAAATGAAAATGTTATTACATAACCCACAAGTCGTTCCATCTCAAGTGGTGCAAAAACTGCAAAGATGGTTGCATTTTTCATTTGAATATTTTTTGAGATTTAATATTTTTGTATTATTATAGCAGAACCACCCATTTTATTTTTGTTTTGCTCAATTTAAGCATATTGGGTTGTGTTGGTCTCATTGCGCTCAGCTAGGCATGCGACGGTATCAAATTTTCATGTTGAAATAATTGCTGAAGCTGTTATTACAGTGTACGGTTTTATCACGACATTGAAATAATATGCAAAAAAAGTGTTGTCATAATACAGTGTAATAGGTTTAATAACGTTTTTCTTATAACAAAAATAACTGAACATTTAAATACAATAAAGCTATATCCAAAATAATTGGATAAAGTAAACAAATATGCTAAATAATTATAAAGAACAACTACAGAAGTTATTCTTTGTTAAGTTCATGTTAGTGCGGGTTCATTAAATAATACAGTTAGGCTACAACTTTTGATTTTAATACCATGTATTAAATTTTGAAATTAATTAAGATTATTAAATGCTTTAGAAGATTTTTCATTGGCAGTTTAACTAATGTTAAATAATGTGAAGTGTGACCGAATAATATTTAAAACATTTTCAAACAATATCTAGGATGTTGTTGTCCAGATTATAAAGTTTGAGAATAAATAACATATTAAGTCGAAATATTAAATTATTTGGCGCTGTTATGAACACTATAGCCAAATACAAAAATGTGGCTTTTTAAATAATTTAAACACGTTTCAGAAACAAAGTAATGGCTGTATTTCTGCTGTTCAGCGCCATCTACAATATCGTGCTTGTTCGTTATCGTGATACCGAATACCAGCACATTAGAGCTATCATGATTCCTCGATTCAGTTTGAGTACTCTGTTTTTAAAATCCTCGATTGCAGTTTGCCCGTGTTGAGTAACCGGCAAATTACCGGAACTGGCACATTTCACTGAAGAGAATCCATGATGGAGGATGCATGATGTATTAAACCCATTTAAAATTCATAAAGGGTAATGATAGAGTGAATTTACAAAGACTTAAATAAAATAAATATACAGTATCTCGCAGAAGTGAATACGAATAAAGTCGAAGCTATGAGAATAAAGTTGAAACTACGAGAAAAAAAGTCAATGTTACGAGAATAAAGTCGAAACACTTCGAGAATAAAGTCGAAATGTTACGAGAATAAAGTCGAAACACTTCGAGAATAAAGTCGAAATGTTACGAGAATAAAGTCGAAATGTTACGAGAATAAAGTCGAAACACTTCGAGAATAAAGTTGAATAATATTTTGAGAAAAATCACAATTGGTAGAAAATGGAGGATTTGGTTAAACTCTACTTTAGATTGGGATTTAGCAATAAGGAATTTGTCTTTTACGCATCAGCACGCAGTTATAATTAGTAAAATGACACTGCAGCGTTATGTAGGAAACGAATTTATTCAGAAGAAAAATAACGACGCCGCCAGTACTTCAGCCGGGTCCCAATGCGTTGTGGCATTATGGCATATTCGAGACGCCGAGCGACGAAGTTCAACTCCTTCAGGGTCGATTTCTTTGATCACCATCTTCATAGTCTCTTGAGAAACAACATATCCTCTTCGAATAGCACGCAGATGTAACCATCGATATCCTTGGAGTCGACCACTGGTCGCCATCTCAGACTGCACAAAAGAGGCAATTTCCTCAATGTCTGTCTGATTTTTTCTTCTGAATAAATTAAGTTTCCTACATAACCGCTGCAGTGTCCTTTTACTAATTATAACTCCGTGCTGATGCGCCAAAAGACAAAGCATTTCCTTATTGCTAACTTAATCTAAAGTAGGATTTAACCAAATCCTCCACATCCATTGTTTCTAGCAATTCTGTGATTTTTCTCAAAATATTAGAGTTTAATCAGACATTACGAGTTTATTCTCGAAATATTACGAGTTTATTCTCGAAATATTACGACTTTATTCTCGAAATATTACGACTTTATTCTCGAAGTGTTTCGACTTTATTCTCGAAATATTACGACTTTAATCTCGTAATCTTAGATTTTTTTTTTTTTAATGTGGCACTAAAACGCCGTCGTAGAATACAACCCTCATATTTTCATAAATATTTTATTATATCTTTTCATGTGACAGCACTGAAGAAAGGACACTTTGCTACAATGTAAAGTAGTGAGTGTACAGCTTGTATAACAGTGTAAGTTTGCTGTCTAACTCAACACACAGTCATTAATGTCTAAACCACTGGCCACAAAATTAAGTACACCCCTAAGTGAAAATGTAAATATTGGGCCCAAAGTGTCAATATTTTGAGTGGCCACCATTATTCTCCAGCAATGTGATTGATGCAACTGGAGCAGGAGTTTATATGAATGTATGTCTGAGCGGAAAAGGTTAGATGGTATATTTTATTTTCATCTTGCCTCTGTATAATGCATACTAGAGTTCAACACTGTATCATTGCTGTTCATATGTGCAGCGCTGCTTTGTTTACAGCGGTAACCAAGGAAACACTGTATCAGTGCTGTTCATAAGAGCAGCGCTGCTTTGTTTACAGCGGTAACCAAGGAAACACTGTATCAGTGCTGTTCATAAGAGCAGCGCTGCTTTGTTTACAGCGGTAACCAAGGTAACACTGTATCATTGCTGTTCATAAGTGCAGCGCTGCTTTGTTTACAGCGGTAACCAAGGAAACACTGTATCATTGCTGTTCATAAGTGCAGCGCTGTTTTGTTTACAGCGGTAACCAAGGAAACACTGTATCGTTGCTGTTCATAAGAGCAGCGCTGCTTTGTTTACAGCGGTAACCAAGGTAACACTGTATCAGTGCTGTTCATAAGAGCAGCACTGCTTTGTTTACAGCGGTAACCAAGGTAACACTGTATCAGTGCTGTTCATAAGAGCAGCTGCTTTGTTTACAGCGGTAACCAAGGTAACACTGTATCAGTGCTGTTCATAAGAGCAGCTGCTTTGTTTACAGCGGTAACCAAGGAAACACTGTATCATTGCTGTTCATAAGAGCAGCGCTGCTTTGTTTACAGTGGTAACCAAGGACATTTTTAATATCAAGGATATTTTTTATATACAGTAGTTTCACAAAACTGAAGTCATTCTGTTTTGCTTCAAATTTAGAAATTATACAATCTAATTTAGATTACATCTGCTCATGTATGCAGCATCTTTGTTTGGATCATGATTAAAATGCAGCAGTTGCCTCTAATTTTAATAGTAAATAGCACAGACAAAGCCTTATTTTGTTTATAGAGAGATTTATTTTATTTGTATTACTTAATTATTAGATTTGGTTAATTTGAGCTTGTTTTAAAATTTCAATTTCGTTTTGTTATTTATATTTACATTTTGTTATTTAGAAGATGCTTTTATCCAAAGTGACTTACAAATGAGCAGACTAGAAGCAATTAAAACGAGCAATAAGTGCTATATTAGTACATTATTATAATGTTGTATTTCTATTTCACAAAGAAACGTGCTGCATTTTGTCCAAGCAATAATAAAAGGACACATTTTATTTATAATTTTTCTTAAATTTCATTAAAAAAAAAAATGAATCAAATCGTGAGTTGATTGAATTGTTACATCCCTAATAAATATATATATATATATATATATGTGTGTGTGTATACGTGTCTCTGGAGCACAGACGCAGTCATAAGCAGCACAGCTATATTTGTAGCAATAGATAATACATTGTATGGGTCAAAATTATACATTTTTATGTTATGCCAAAAATCATTAGAATATTAAGATCATGTTCCATGAAGATATTTTGTACCGTAAATATATCAAAACTTAATTATTGATTAGTAATATGAGTAGTTATTACCATACACCACCTGTCAAAATGATTGATTGATGACAGGTGGGCGGGACTTCCGGTATAGGGGCGGGACTTCCGGTGTAGGCGGGACTTCCGGTGCAGGCGGGACTTCCTGTATAGGCGGGACTTCCGGTGTAGGCGGGACTTCCTGTATAAGGCGGGACTTCCGGTATAATCAATCATGTTATAATGACAGTAGGTTTTGATGTTTTTGACAGGTGGTTTTGATGTTTTTGACAGGAGGTTTTGATGATTTTGACAGGTGGTTTTGATGGTTTTGACAGCAGGTTTTGATGGTTTTGATGTTTTGACAGTAGGTTTTGATGATTTTGACAGGTGGTTTTGTTTTGAAGGATGTATAATAAATGACAACAGGTTTTGATGTTTTTGATGATTTTGACAGGTGGTTTTGATGGTTTTGATGATTTTGACAGGTGGTTTTGATGGTTTTGATGTTTTGACAGCAGGTTTTGATGTTTTTGATGATATAGACAGAAGGTTTTTGGTTTTGAAGGCTGTATAATAAATCATTTTATCATGACAGTAGGTTTTGTCCTTTGAAGACGCTGTTATCAGGAAATTCCCCTCCCACCCATAGCAGCGTATCTGGGTCTGTGCTGTGAAAAACTGTGAAGTGCATCTCCCACAAACATCTGTTTTTTAAAACAAAAGTTGATTGTTTATAGAATAGTTTACTAAAAAAAAAAAATCCACTGAACATTATTTCAGTTTTAAAAGTTTAACAACACGTTACTTTATTTACTAGTTGTTTTGTCAATCTTACAAACGTTATAACGTTTAAAATGTACGATCTGATATAAACTATAAATGTTTTGACACGCTTAAGACTTCTAGGGTTATATAAGGTGTTAGAGTGCGTGCCTGGAGACATTGAAATGCGGTGTTAAACGGGGGAACAAAGTTTTTTTTATTAAAGTTATTTTTTCATACACAACAATGTCACGGAAAAACTTCAAAACAAGAAAGTCAGAGTATATCATTTATAAAAGAGTACAAAATAGACGACGTAAACCAAATAAGAGTCAAACCGCATAAGTTAATAGAAAACAATAAAGACAAAGAAAACTAGGATTCGAATGTGGATAAGCTAAAAGGTTAATATTAAACAAGTTTTAATATAAAGAAAATGCGACGATATACACGTAAAATTAAGCAATGTTTTTATTTTCCAGAAAGCGCTGTTTAAAATGATGTAAAATACGGTGCAAGAAAACAAATAAAAATGAAGACAGGTTATTTAAACAACTAAGACAATATTAACATTAAATAATATAGAGTAACCTTACTTACTGTGGTATAAAATAAAAATCAAGCCGTTAAAAAGATACGCTTTGTCAGAAGTTTGTAATATTACAATTTAAAAAGACAGAAGTTGTCACAAGAAAAGGTGGGAAACAAGGAAAAATAACAAACGTGCATCCAGCCGTTGTCCAAAAGAAGGTAATCTCAGAGACAAAAGATAAGTCTATCATAACTTAGCTGAAGGTAAAAGTTAAACAAAAGAAAAGTCCCGTGCGTGTCCGTTTCAAACACAGAATGGCGAGACATCCGGTTCCAGGCAGACCACGCCACGCCCATCCCTAGATCCGGACGAGGAGGGACCAAAACTGAGATTTAAAAGGATTTAATCCATGACTGTTTTAAAACATTAAAGTTAATATTAATAAGTCTTTACATGTCTTAATTAAACCAGTCAACATCATTCACCTAAATCTTTTCACTTTAAAAAATAGTAGACCTATGGTTTTACTTTTAAACAAACAAGTCCTAGCCTCTGGGGAAAGCTTGTTTAACAACACATTTTCCTTTATTTACTCTTTGCTTTTTGTCAATCTTACGATACGTTATAACAGCTAAAACGCAGGTATGCACATACAAATATTTAACAGGAATGAAACCAAATCAATAACTCTCTGATTTTCTTGTCATAAGACTTGTTATCATTTGAAATACGCGTGCAGCATGTAAACATTTTTTTTTTTTTTTTTTTACATCACACGAGATGCAGATATTTCATCTCAAGCAGTGCAACGAAGTTAAAGACGGTCGTGTCAATATCACATTTCACGCAGCACGAGATGCCGGTGAAGTTTTTTAGTCAGACGATAAAAGCAACACCGTTGGATCAATTTATGACACAGTTTTGGAGGAAGCGCAGAGGCGTAAACGCACACACATACGCACACGAGCGCTTAGACTTTTATGATGTCTCATACAAAACTTTTTACAAATAAATAACTTTCTTAGAATCACGCTGAATATATCTACAAGATGACGAAAAGTATGATTAAACAATGATATAACTATTGTTTAACAAATATCATTCTAACAAAATGTAAAACCTAAAACCACGAATCTCTAACCTAACTAATCTTTACAACAGACTTTCTTTCTCGCTTAATAAACTGCGTTATTAACCGTAAGGGGAGTTAAATGCAGCATGCTTTATTGCATTCAAATAAAACAACAACCGATCTATATAGGTTTATTCCACTGAGCTTTGATAAAATAACTGATGTAAGAAACATGCAAATATTCGACAAGGTTTATCAAACTGGTGTGTCAGGTGATTTGCATTGTTGTACATATCTCGCCTATACAGTTTTGTTAAGATGTTTAACATCTGTAAAAAATAGTCTAAAAAGTCATCTTTTTAGCTTCCACATAGGAATTATGTCCACACTCAACGGTTTTGTGTAACAGAGTCCAGAGACAAATGAAAATAAAATGTGTGAAAGACTGATGACAGGAAGAGCTACAGACTAAAAGCTTCAGATTTTATTAAAACAATCGAGCGTGTGCATTTTCTCTTGAATAGGTATGTATGCAGTAACCAGTGTGTACACGAATATTTATAATACATAACCGCATAATTCAGTGATTCTATCAAATGAATCATTCATTTTAAAGTCAGATTTGATTTCTCGTCAAAACACAATAAAACGTTAAAACTTTCTTACGACTTTTTAATTATGTCGAACAAAATGAATATAGGGTTATGTTTTTAGTTTGGGATGTTTGTAAGTTAATCACACCTTTAACCTAAAACATTTTTCAACCAAACTCTCTTGCGAAGCACACGGCGCACAACTGCCAACAACATCCATAACTTGGTTTTATCATTCGCTGTAGCTGAAACTCTATAACGTGTTCAATTTATGCATCAACGGATCTATAGATGCTGGAAGAGCTCATTGAGCTGTTTAACTGTAGAAAATGTATACAATGACGGTAAAACTAGATCGACAGACAGAGTGTACGCTCCTAAAACAAGCCTGGAACCATTTCGAACCATTCTAACACTAAGTGCGACCACGGGAGAAAATGTGTTATAGTACAGCAGTAAAACACTGGACGCAAGAATCCACCAAATAACTACAAGTCCTACTTAAAATCTACGATGAAACTAGAAAATATACGTGACCTAACAGTGTTTAAAATACTGACACGTGCAGTTAGACGAAGACACGCAGAGTTGGCTAACACAACGAAACATGTCGTGAAGCAAACGTATAACGCTACAAGCGTTCTCCAGGACTGACTGACTGACTTTTTTTCTTAAGATTTGATTTCAAGAACACACGCACACACACACACACACACAAACCAAATCGTTACGCTTATTTCACGAAATGACGGGTGGTCAATTTCGACATACACGTCAAGCCTGTTTACCATAAGCATGTTCTTCTTATACATTTTTAACAATTATTTTAACAAATATTTTCGTTTCCACAAAGATACAAACGTTGTCGTACAAATGTTGCAGGCCTTTCAGGTCAGCGAACTACAATACCCAGCATATACATCGGACTACAAACATGGTTGCCACGAATCCATACATATACAAACGGTCTATACGCCGACAGATCTCTAAATCGTCAGAATTTTGGTTATACGCACGTTCGAATACCCTATATAGAAAGACTCAGACACCAACGCTTTTTACAAAGTATACGCTTCTTTGCCTGGCGATGTTACAAACCCCATTTTTGCGAGATCTACACGTCCTGTAGAAATAATTAACAGGTCTTATAAAATCATTGATTTGACTTAACTTTAAAACACAATCCGCATACGAACGATAAATCAGACGCCTTAAAATCGATAGTGCACAAAACGTGTGTAAAAGGGCGGATGATCGCAGGAAAACAATTTAAGGGTGCTACACACAGGTGAGTGGGTCTGCACAAGCCACCTGTAGTAACACTCTCCTCTAGTCGCACTAGACACTTTCACACACTATTGTGTGTACATAATCCCACAAAAGACTGATTGTAATATATGACTGATATATGTATGTTTACAGGCCCGCATACACCGCAAATCACCCTACACCGCTTTCCCAGCCAGCTGCTTAAATGTCTCTCTTTGCACATGTACACTATTTGAGTCATCTACACAGTTGTGGAGTTTGTATTTTTAGTTTATTTATAGGTAACCATTTGTATATATACACACAGCATCTGTATAGTCAAAGCTGACAGTAGGTTTATACTGTTTTACTTTGTGTTGTATATCTGTATTCATGTAGCACCGTGGTCCAGCGTGCACGACATTTCGTCCCCGCTGTATGTCCACAGATGTAGCGGGATGACAATAAAGATAGGGCGTATGTCAGTGTATGTCAAGATAGTGACATACACTTGACTTGGCGACACATTAACGTGATATTTCGGGGTCGTGTCTTACACAATTGTGTGTTACTTAACGTTTTATGCCGTTTTCATATAAAATATAACAGTCTGTTACCAATTTAGATGTGTTTATTATGAAATCACACAAAGAACCACTGAAGAACGACTGTTTGCTAACACGGAATTAATTAAAATAATACTCTGTGCTCATTTAACCGGTATATTTACAGTATGTTGAACGTAATACAGTTAAACAGGAGCATTGAAACATTAAAACCTATTAAACAGTTGTTTCAATACAAACATAATTTATCAAATACTATTAAACTATTGAATTTTGGACACCTTAAAACACTTTATTCAATCAAAAACCTGTCCCAAAAGACAGACGGACAAATCTTCAACGATTACTGAGACGTAGTTTATGCAAAAGACAAAATAATTATTCTTCGTCACAATAACATAAGCGTTCCAATAATTTGATAACCTTACTGTAGATTTTCTCAATATTCTTTATTCTAGTTATTGTTTTCCTCTTATTCATAAACCACAAGAGTTAAATAAAATTCAACAGCTTACAAATTCTCTAAGTGAATACATAAAATCTGATGTTTTATATTCAGACTTGTCTGATCATTTTCTGATATACCTATCGTTATTCTATAATTAGGGCTAACAGGATGGAACTCTCAAAAGAAATACGGCAAAATAACTGTTTTTATCGATCAATTAAATGACGGATCCTCTACATGACACCGGTTAAGACTAAACAAATGACTTTTATTTTGGGACGTCTTTCCGGTCTGCTCACGATACATGCGTTCAGAAGACAAACCACACGTGAAAAGCGGGTGTTTGTGTTTTTCGTTGCCTTTACAACTAGTAGGCCTACGCTTCAGACTTTTATAACTATTACACTTAAAGAGAACCATTTTCACAACAACAACAACGCTGCATGGATACGCATTTTCTTTTGCGTATGTCTCTAAACAACGGTTAGGTAAATGACTTGAGGTTGTTACGTCATTTTACGGAAAAGGTGGGACGATTCATGTATTTTTATTCCGTCCACACAAATGCTCTGGCACCGAATGTCTTTTAGGCCTGACCCAGAAAACAGACGCCTTAATATTTTGTTCTTCTTTTCATGAAAACAAGCGGCAGGTAGTTTTTGTCCTCAGTCATGGTATAGCGACACGCTTTAACACGCCGTGAATTCCGATAGTTTGTTAGCAAACGCAGCTGTTTATTACTGAGATGTCACATCAGAGCCGTTCTAGTTTATATTTTTAAACTACTTATATGTTTAACTTAGTTGCATCTTTAACGGGCGCCACCGTTCTACGCCTCGTCACACCGTTGTGAGATACTATAAACAATAAAAATAAAATACGTAAACTCACGCTTTGTAAGCAGAACCGTTTTACATGTTTCCGTGACTTTGTTAGCTCTTTCTGTTTGAATTTGTGTACCGCTTTTGCTATCCTTATCTTATTTTCCCCACCTAATTGTAATTGTTAGGCCTTGGCGTTATAGGCTTTTAAAAACTAGGTCTCCTAGATTTTGGCGTCCTCGTTAACGGGCCTTTTGTTCTTATAAGTTAATAATTATGTCAATTGGTTGATTTAATAAAATATTGCTTTAAATCGCGCCTTCATTCGAGACATTTACGTTACATTATTACATTGTGGGGATATGAGATACAAGATCGCTTGAAATAGATAACAAAAAAAAAAACTTATCTTAGGCGTGACCATTGTTTATGACTTCCTGGCAACGTCACACAGGTTGAGGGCGGGCCCAAATGCTAAAACCAAAGACGACCGGACTGACAAACTCATTTATAAGTTGTTTTCGTATAAAAGTGGGTGCTACATTTAAATGTTTTAAATACATTTTTATGAAGTCAGAGAATATTACGTTGAGACAATCTTTTATTTCAACAACATTTGAGTATACATTAAATGTACAATTTAGTCAGAAAAGTCTAGCCAGAAAAGAAAATCTCTGAAGACAAACATGTTTTTTCTCAAATATAAAATCAATCAGCGATACAACAATTTCACACGTCATATAATCACAGTTTTTTACAATCAGCAAAACACATAGATCTGTGTTTTGAGATCTGTCCATATCATCTTCGTATTCAGACATCACGTCCAGCATTTTTCTAGCGGTTAGACAGGTTGACTCTCGGCTGATTAGAAACATAGTCAAATCATCCTTTCTTACAATTTCCATTTCGTTCTTGAGATTTGTTTCACGCTTTGGTATCACCCGTACAATCATGATTTGATCGCATGTCGCCAAAATGATCTTACGTATCAGACCGATCATTTGTCCTCTGTAATATAGTTTAAACGTGGGATCTTCTTCTTTTGCAAAACACGTTTTTCCGTAACGCATCAGAACTCCAATCAGTAGCCATTAGCTTTTGTGCAACGTTTTTCCAAGAGATACATTTTGTCCCCTAACCGATATAGAGCGTTATCACCATTTCCTAGAATTTTGATTGACTGTTTTAATCCGTGCGGATTTGTTCTTAGGCATTTCACTTTCAGTTTCAATTTTCAGATTATGGTTCAGATCCGCCAAAACGTCGTTAGTAGAACAATTGGAGAGCGCGTCAGGCTCAGACAAATTGGATTCTTGAAGTTGATTCTGTTGATCCATGTAGATAGCGTTTTGTTTTGACAAGGTCTTACAGCAGATCCGCTGCCTGTACCTTCAAACCCGCTAGCAATGTCGTAAATGAGTTTGTCAGTCCGGTCGCCTTTTGGTTTTAGCATTTGGGCCCGCCTCAACCTGTGTGACGTTGCCAGGAAGTCATAAACAATGGTCACGCCTTAAGATACGTTTTTTTTTTTTTGTTTGTTATCAATTTCAAGCGATCTTGTATCTCATATCCCCACAATGTAATAATGTAACGAATGTCTCGAATGAAGACGCCGATTTAAAGCAATATTTTATTAAATCAACCAATTGACATAATTATTAACTTATAAGAACAAAAGGCCCGTTAATCTAGACGCCAAAATCTAGGAGACCTAGTTTTTAAAAGCCTATAACGCCAAGGCCTAACAATTACAATTAGGTGGGGAAAATAAGATAAGGATAGCAAAACGGCGGTACACAAATTCAAACAGAAAGAGCTAACAAAGTCACGGAAACATGTAAAACGGTTCTGCTTACAAAGCGTGAGTTTACGATTTTATTTTTATTGTTTATAGTATCTCACAACGGTGTGACGAGGCGTAGAACGGTAGCGCCTGTTAAAGATGCAACTAAGTTAAACATATAAGTAGTTTAAAATATAAACTAGAACGCGCTCTGATGTGACATCTCAGTAATAAACAGCTGCGCTTGCTAACAAACTATCGGAATTCACGACGTGTTAAACGTGTCGCTATACCGCTGCTGAGGACAAAAACTACCTGCCGCTTGTTTTCATGAAAAGAAGAACAAAATATTAAGACGTCTGTTTTCTGGGTCAGGCCTAAAAGACATTCGGTGCCAGAGCATTTGTGTGGACGGAATAAAAATACATGAATCCGTCCCACCTTTTCCCGTAAAAATGACGTAACAACCTCAAGTCATTTACCTAACCGTTGTTTAGAGACATACGAAAAGAAAATGCGTATCCATGTACGCTTGTTGTTGTTGTGAAAATGGTTCTCTTTAAGTGTAATAGTTATAAAAGTCTGAAGCGTAGGCCTACTAGTTGTAAAGGCAACGAAAACACAAACACCCGCCACGTGTGGTTTGTCTTCTGAACGCATGTATCGTAGGCAGACCGGAAAGACGTCCCAAAATAAAAGTCATTTGTTTAGTCTTAACCGTGTCATGTAGAGGATCCGTCATTTAATTGATCGATAAAAACAGTTATTTTGCCGTATTTCTTTTGAGAGTTCCATCCTGTTAGCCCTAATTATAGAATAACGATAGGTATATCAGAAAATGATCAGACAAGTCTGAATATAAAACATCAGATTTTATGTATTCACTTAGAGAATTTGTAAGCTGTTGAATTTTATTTAACTCTTGTGGTTTATGAATAAGAGGAAAACAATAACTAGAATAAAGAATATTGAGAAAATCTACAGTAAGGTTATCAAATTATTGGAACGCTTATGTTATTGTGACTAAGAATAATTATTTTGTCTTTTGCATAAACCACGTCTGCCTCAGTAATCGTTGAAGATTTGTCCGTCTGTCTTTTGGGACAGGTTTTTGATTGAATAAAGTGTTTTAAGGTGTCCAAAATTGAATAGTTTAATAGTATTTGATAAATTATGTTTGTATTGAAACAACTGTTTAATAGGTTTTTAATGTTTCAATGCTCCTGTTTAACTGTATTACGCTCAACATACTGTAAATATACCGTTAAATGAGCACAGAGTATTATTTTAATTAATTCCGTGTTAGCAAACAGTACGCTCTTCAGTGGTTCTTGTGTGATTTCATAATAAACACATCTAAATTGGTAACAGACTGTTATATTTTATATGAAAACGGCATAAAAACGTTAAATAACACACAATTGTGTAAGACACGACCCCGAAATATCACGTTAATGTGTCGCCAAGTCAAGTGTATGTCACTATCTTGACATACACTGACATACGCCCTATCTTTATTGTCATCCCGCTACATCTGTGGACATACAGCGGGACGAAATGTCGTGCCACGCTGGACCACGGTGCTACATGAATTAGGGTTGTCACGATACCATAAAATGTCATACGATACTATACCAGCTGAAGTATCACGATACCAAGTAGTATCACGATACCATCCATGCAGTGTTGTCAGTTTAAAATTAAATTCTACAAAATGAATAAATAAATAAAAACAGACAATATTTTTCTCGAATACTTAATGTGAATTAATGACTGGCTATTGTTTTCCCTGAAATTATGTCAACAAAACTCATCTTAGCACTGCACAGAAGCAGCATGAAGTGACATTTAGATGTGGCATTTGTACATTTAGACTGTATTTATTATTTATAATTGAATAAAATATTTTATGGGATTAATGTATTTTAAATACAAAATTCTGAATGTAGAAATATGTTGGAAAACATGTATATGCCTAGTTTTAGAAAAGAAACTGGTAAAACGGCCAGCAGGTGACAGCAGTTCGTTATTGAATCACTGAGTCATTCAAACGATTCTTTCAAAACGGCTGAATACTGCCGGAGCGAATCAAATGACTGTTTTATGAATGGTTTAGTGAATCAGTGATTCACCCAAGCCAACGATTCGGATTCAGATTCGAACACAAAAGGAAACACCATATTGTAGCGCACAGACTTGATAATCAATGGGAAATTGCTGTTATTTGTTTTGCTCCGCAACGATAGTGTTAATGCGGGAGTTCAGGACCCGGAAGAGAGACGAAGCGAGTTAAGCGATCCGTGACACGAGAGAGAGAGATTTGCGAGCAGCCGCAAATCCTAGCAGCGGCAGATCGCTCAGACATTACGATATAAAGTATACACACACCATACTACACAGAGCACAGCAAAAAGGCATTTGGCAAACAATGTTTCTGTTAATTTGAACATGCATGCCAGCATTTTAAATAGTGTGCCAGCCGTGCATACAACATATATTACGGTATTACGGTATGAACGATACTACCGTTTAAAAAATGCAATGGCACCGCGGGTATTTTTAAGCTTTAGTATCGCGATACTATCTTAGTACCGGTATATCGTGCAACCCTAACATGAATACAGATATACAACACAAAGTAAAACAGTATAAACCTACTGTCAGCTTTGACTATACAGATGCTGTGTGTATATATACAAATGGTTACCTATAAATAAACTAAAAATACAAACTCCACAACTGTGTAGATGACTCAAATAGTGTACATGTGCAAAAAGAGAGACATTTAAGCAGCTGGCTGGGAAACGGTGTAGGGTGATTTATGTGTAATGGGCCTGTAAACATACATATATCAGTCATATATTACAATCAGTCTTTTGTGGGATTATGTACACACAATAGTGTGTGAAAGTGTCTAGTGCGACTAGAGGAGAGTGTTACTACAGGTGGCTTGTGCAGACCCACTCACCTGTGTGTAGCACCCTTAAATTGTTTTCCTGCGATCATCCGCCTTTTACACACGCTTTGTGCACTATCGATTTTAAGAGCGCCTGATTTATCGCTCGTATGGATTGTGTTTTAAAGTTAAGTCAAATCAATGATTTTATAAGACCTGTTAATTATTTCTACAGACGTAGATCTCGCAAAAATGGGGTTTGTAACATCGCCAGGCAAAAGAAGCGTATACTTTGTAAAAAGCGTTGGTAATACGAGTCTTTCTATATAGGGTATCCGAACGCACGTATAACCAAAAGTCTGACGATTTAGAGATCTGTCGCAGATAGACCGCTTTTGTATATGTATGGATTCGTGGCAACCATGTTTGTAGTCCGATGTATATGCTGGTATTGTAGTTCGCTGACCTGAAAGGCCTGCAACATTTGTACGACAACGTTGTATCTTTGTGGAAACGAAAATATTTGTTAAAATAATTGTTAAAATGTATAAGAAGAACATGCTTATGGTAAACAGGCTTGACGTGTATGTCGAAATTGACCACCCCGTCATTTCGTGAAATAGCGAACGATTTGGTTTGTGTGTGTGTGTGTGTGTGCGTGTGTTCTTGAAATCAAATCTTAAGAAAAAGTCAGTCATTCAGTCCTGCAGAACGCTTTGTCGCGTTATACGTATGCTTCACGACATATTTCGTTGTGTTAACCAACTCTGCGTGTTCGCTCTAACTGCACGTGTCCAGTATTTTAAACACTGTTAGGTCACACGATATTTTCTAGTTTCATCGTAGATTTTAAGTAGGACTTGTAGTTATTTGGCCGCTCGCACGTCCAGTGTTTTACTGCTGTACTATAACACATTTTCTCCCGTGGTCGCACTTAGTGTTAGAATAGTTCGAAATGGTTCCAGGCTTGTTTTAGAGCGTACACTCTGTCTGTCGATCTAGTTTTACACGTCATTGTATACATTTTCTACAGTTAAACAGCTCAATGAGCTCTTCCAGCATCTATAGATCCGTTGATGCATAAATTGAACACGTTATAGAGTTTCAGCTACAGCGAATGATAAAACCAAGTTATGGATGTTGTTGGCAGTTGTGCGCCGTGTGCTCGCAAGAGAGAGTTTGGTTGAAAAATGTTTTAGGTTAAAGGTGTGATTAACTTACATCCCAAACTAAAAACATAACCCTATATTCATTTTGTTCGACATAATTAAAAAGTCGTAAGAAAGTTTTAACGCTTTTATTGTGTTTTGACGAGAAATCAAATCTGACTTTAAAATGAATGATTCATTTGATAGAATCGCTGAATTATGCGGTTATGTATTATAAATATTCGTGTACACACTGGTTACTGCATACATACCTATTCAAGAAAAATGCACACGCCGATTGTTTTAATAAAATCTGAAGCTTTTAGTCTGTAACTCTTCCTGTCATCAGTCTTTCACACATTTTATTTTCATTTGTCTCTGGACTCTGTTACACAAAACCGTTGAGTGTGGACATAATTCCTATGTGGAAGCTAAAAAGATGACTTTTTAGACTATTTTTTACAGATGTTAAACATCTTAACAAAACTGTATAGGCGAGATATGTACAACAATGCAAATCACCTGACACACCAGTTTGATAAACCTTGTCGAATATTTGCATGTTTCTTACATCAGTTATTTTATCAAAGCTCAGTCGAATAAACCTATATAGATCGGTTGTTGTTTTTATTTGAATGCAATAAAGCATGCTGCATTTAACTCCCCTTACGGTTAATAACGCAGTTTATTAAGCGAGAAAGAAAGTCTGTTGTAAAGATTAGTTAGGTTAGAGATTCGTGGTTTTAGGTTTTACATTTTGTTAGAATGATATTTGTTAAACAATAGTTATATCATTGTTTAATCATACTTTTCGTCATCTTGTAGATATATTCAGCGTGATTCTAAGAAAGTTATTTATTTGTAAAAAGTTTTGTATGAGACATCATAAAAGTCTCAAGCGCCGTGCGATGTGTGTGTGCGCACGCCTCGCGCTTCCTCCAAAACTGTGTCATAAATTGATCCAACGGTGTTGCTTTTTATCGCCTGACTAAAAACTTCACCGGCATCTCGTGCTGCGTGAAATGTGATATTGACACGACCGTCTTCAACTTCGTTGCATTGCTTGAGATGAAATATCTGCATCTCGTGTGATGTAAAAAAAAAAAACCTTTACATGCTGCACGCGATTTCAAATGATAACAAGTCTTATGACAAGAAAATCAGAGAGTTATTGATTTGGTTTCATTCCTGTTAAATATTTGTATGTGCATACCTGCTTTTAGCTGTTATAACGTATCGTAAGATTGACAAAAAGCAAAGAGTAAATAAAGGAAAATGTGTTGTTAAACAAGCTTTCCCCAGAGGCTAGGACTTGTTTGTTTAAAAGTAAAACCATAGGTCTACTATTTTTTAAAGTGAAAAGATTTAGGTGAATGATGTTGACTGGTTTAATTAAGACATGTAAAAGACTTATTAAAATTAACTTTAATGTTTTAAAACAGTCATGGATTAAATCCTTTTAAATCTCATTTTGGTCCCTCCTCGTCCGGATCTAGGGATGGAGCGAGGCGTGGTCTGCCTGGAACCGGATGTCTCGCCATTCTGTGTTTGAAACGGACACGCACGGGACTTTTTCTTTTGTTTAACTTTTACCTTCAGCTAAGTTATGATAGACTTATCTTTTGTCTCTGAGATTACCTTCTTTTTGGACAACGGCTGGATGCACGCTTTGTTATTTTTCCTTGTTTCCAGCTTTTCTTGTGACAACTTCTGTCTTTTTAAATTGTAATATTACAAACTTCTGACAAACGTATCTTTTTAACGGCTTGATATTTATTTTATACCACAGTAAGTAAGGTTACTCTATATTATTTAATGTTAATATTGTCTTAGTTGTTTAAATAACCTGTCTTCATTTTTATTTGTTTTCTTGCACCGTATTTTACATCCTTTTAAACAGCGCTTTCTGGAAAATAAAAACATTGCTTAATTTTACGTGTATATACGTCGCATTTTCTTTATATTAAAACTTGTTTAATATTAACCTTTTTTAGCTTATCCACATTCGAATCCTAGTTTTCTTTGTCTTTATTGTTTTCTATTAACTTATGCGGTTTGACTCTTATTTGGTTTACGTATTTTTGTACTTTTTATAAATGATATACTCTGACTTTCTTGTTTTGAAGTTTTTCCGTGACATTGTTGTGTATGAAAAATAACTTTAATAAAAAACTTTGTTCTCTGCTTAACACCGCATTTCAATGTCTCCAGGCACGCACTCTAACACCTTATATAACCCTAGAAGTCTTAAGCGTGTCAAAACATTTATAGTTTATATCAGATCGTACATTTTAAACGTTATAACGTTTGTAAGATTGACAAAACAACTAGTAAATAAAGTAACGTGTTGTTAAACTTTTAAAACTGAAATAATGTTCAGTGGATTTTTTTTTTTTAGTAAACTATTCTATAAACAATCAACTTTTGTTTTAAAAAACAGATGTTTGTGGGAGATGCACTTCACAGTTTTTCACAGCACAGACCCAGATACGCTGCTATGGGTGGGAGGGGAATTTCCTGATAACAGCGTCTTCAAAGGACAAAACCTACTGTCATGATAAAATGATTTATTATACAGCCTTCAAAAACAAAAACCTTCTGTCTATATCATCAAAAACATCAAAACCTGCTGTCAAAACATCAAAACCATCAAAACCACCTGTCAAAATCATCAAAACCATCAAAACCACCTGTCAAAATCATCAAAAACATCAAAACCTGCTGTCATTTATTATACATCCTTCAAAAACAAAAACCACCTGTCAAAATCATCAAAACCTACTGTCAAAACATCAAAACCATCAAAACCTGCTGTCAAAACCATCAAAACCACCTGTCAAAATCATCAAAACCTCCTGTCAAAAACATCAAAACCACCTGTCAAAACATCAAAACCTACTGTCATTATAACATGATTGATTATACCGGAAGTCCCGCCTTATACAGGAAGTCCCGCCTACACCGGAAGTCCCGCCTATACAGGAAGTCCCGCCTGCACCGGAAGTCCCGCCTACACCGGAAGTCCCGCCCCTATACCGGAAGTCCCGCCCACCTGTCATCAATCAATCATTTTGACAGGTGGTGTATGGTAATAACTACTAATATGCATTGCTAAGAACAACTTTAAAGATGATTTTCTCAATATTTAGATTTTTTTGCACCCTCAGATTCCAGATTTTCAAATATGGTCCAAAGCATACATCAATGGAAATATTATATATTCAGCTTTCAGATGATGCATACATCTCAGTTTCACAAAACTGACCATTAAGACTGGTTTTGTGCTCCAGGGTCACAGATATTAATGAACATGTACGAGGACTGGTCCTGAGGTGCTGTTTTGTGTGCCGCAGTGAGAGTTTTGCGCGTGTGAGAGCGGTGGTCATGACTCGTGATGACTCCAGCGGCGGCTGGCTTCCTCTGGGCTCTGGCGGACTCAGCTGCGTCACCGTACACAAGCTCAGCCGGACCGAGACCGACGGATCCAGCGCAGCAGAGTTCCTCATCCACGGAGAGCGGATCAGAGACCAAACGGTAACGTGACCTTACACACTCACAGGAATGCCCCGTCACAATTCGCCTACTTATACTATGCCCTAAAAGTATGTACTCTTTTTGTGAAGAACAAGTACGTACTTTTGAGTATGTAGCAGAAAAGTAGGCATGCTTTGGGACATAATACTGTGTCACCCAAAAATGAAAATGACTCTCCTCTTAAAGGGACAGTTCACCCAAAAATGAAAATGACTCTCACCTCTTAAAGGGGCAGTTCACCCAAAAATGAAAATTACTCACCATATTAAAGGGGCAGTTCACCCAAAAATGAAAATCCTGTCATCATTTACTCATCCTCAAGTAGGTCCAAATCTGTACAAATGTGTTTATTCTGAACACAAAGGAAGAATTCTGAAGAATGAGAGAAACAGCAGTATTTTTTTCATACTATGGAAGTCAATGGTGCTCCAAAACAGCCTGATTACAAACTTTCTTCAGAATATCCACCTTTGTGTTCAGAACAAACACAGGTTTGGACCTACTTGAGGATGAGTAAATAATGACAGGATTTTCATTTTTGGGTGAACTGTCCCTTTAAGTTGGGGTTAGTGGAATAAGCTGACATATACTCACAAAGAGACTTCCAGTCTGTAGATTGTCCATCAAGCGTGAGCAGATATGAAATCCGTAATCTTCCAGAAATGCCGTTATGGCATATGTTTAGTTGCTCAAGCTGTGAAATGTTGCTGCGTGGTCTCCAGGTGCTGCTGGACTGCGTCATCAGGAGGGATCTGGTGTATAATAAGGTCAATCCCATCTTCCACCACTGGAGGATCGGCAGCATGAAGTTCGGCCTGACCTTCCAGAGCCCAGCAGACGCCCGGGCCTTCGACCGCGGGATCCGGAGAGCCATGGAGGACACTAAACCAGGTGAGCACCCCAGCAGTCAGACGCGATCACAACTCACACACCAGCTTCAAAACATTCATGGAGATGTTTTAAACACGTGTGCGATATAAGATCGCAGTTCCTTCATCCACCACTAAGTAAAAGCACAGATATCTTACCAGAAAATGACTTTGCTAAAAGTAGAAGTTATTTCAACTAAATCGCCAAGTCACCGAATCAATGAGTCACCGAATCATTAAATCAATGAATCACTGAGTCACTGAATCCCTAAATCACAGAGTCACTGAATCCCTAAATCACTTAATCCCTAAATCACTGAATCACTAAATCACTGAATCACTAAACCACAGAGTCACTGAATCAATAAATCACTGAATCACCAAGTCACCGAATCACTGAATCACTAAATCATTAAATCAATGAATCACTGAGTCACTGAATCCCTAAATCACAGAGTCACTGAATCCCTAAATCACTGAATCACTAAACCACAGAGTCACTGAATCACTTAGTCACTGAATCAGTGAATCACTGAGTCACTTAGTCACTGAATCACTGAATCACTAAATAACTGAGTCATTAAATCACTGAATCACTAAATCAATGAATCAGTAAATCACTGAATCAATGAATCACTAAATCACAGAGTCACTGAATCACTTAGTCACTAAATCAGTGAATCACTAAATAACCGAGTCACTGAATCACTAAGTCACTAAATCACTATATCACAGTCACTTAGTCACTGAATCACTAAGTCACTGAATCACTAAGTCACTGAATCACTAAGTCACTGAATCACTAAGTCACTGAATCACAATCAATGAATCACTGAATCAAATGGCACTCTTCTTCTGATATAGAAAAAAACATCACTCTTTGTGTGAAATAGGTTAACCATATTAAATGAATAAATATATAAGACATACGGAGGCATTTTTTGCGGTCTACAGCCTTGAATGTTGATGATTAATGCGTTTTGATACACTAAAGGGCTGTTCATACTTGAAATGGTTAACCCTGGATCATCTAAACCCTGGGTTATCTGTGATGACGGCTCACTCGGCTCATACTGTACCTGGGCTTAACTTTTAACCCTGGGTCTTCATTAGCAGATGTTTCACACTGTACATTCATGAACCATGGGTTGACATTCTTATTTGCATATTTGCAGTGTTACAGTCACTGATTGGATGAACATAAAAAAAGTCTCGGCGTAGGTCTTTAGCCGTTTTAAGCATCATGAGACGCACAAAGACGTCAAAGACGATGATTCAAAGCATCTTCGCTGTGATAAACAGGAACATGTTAACCATGTTCAGATTGTGTTGTTGCATATTGAGTTTTTGAATCAGACGCCGGCGTTGGTGATAGACTGCTGCGCATTTCACACGTGTGTGTGTGTGTGTGTTAACGTGATGCATCCAGCAGTGCTTTGTCCCAGTTGTGTGTTATGTGTGTGTGATTGAGGTTGTGTGTGTGTGTGTGTGTGTGTGTGTGTGTGTGTGTGTGTGTGTGTGTGTGTGTGTGATTGAGGTTGTGTGAGTGTGAGAGAGTGTGTGTGTGTGTGTCCAGGTTACTGTCTGTAGATCGCACATGATGACGTCACCGCTCGTTGTGTGTCAGTGCTCGTTTGCTGAAGTGGAATTTTCCAGCGTGTTGTGTAACGCGCAGCTTCTTCAGTATTCCTGCTGCATGACTCCAGACTACTGCTCTCAGGAGCCTGTTACTGTGGCAACCGGGACCCAGTGCTGCTGGACGAGTCACTCAACACACACACAAAAACACACACACGCACACACACAACCTCATTCACACGCACACATATAACACACACACACACACATCTGGGACACAGCACTGCTGGATGCGTCACATTAAAACACACAAATATGGTTCATTCCATAGGCATAATGTTTTTTCTGCTGTATTTTCTATCCTCTTACTCTAAACCTACTCCTCACACTAATCTACAGGCATATTTACATTCTCAAAACACTTCATTCTGTGTGATTTATAAGCTCGTTTCCTCATGAGGACCAAAAAATGTCCCCACTAGGTCACAATTTACTGGTATTACTATCCACTCACAAACCCCTCGTATTACAGAGCAGAGGCAGATATAAGACTACATGATATAAAGTATTCCATTTAAATATAAATAACTCGTGCATAATGTCTGCAGTAAACATATTTACTCAAATAATTGTACAAAGTATTATTAGATGAAAAAAATGACCTTGATTAAAAAAAATGAATTCATAAGATAAAAAGATTTAAACTTCTTATGTAATGGTATTTTTGCACAATCACAGAATTAGTTGAGAATGTGACTGGACACTAAAGCAGCAGTTCATCTGACTGTGTATCTGCTGTGTGTCTGTGCTGTCACAATAAAAGTCCTGCTCACAACACTCATGAGCCAAACAGAAAGCTCCTCAGCTGATGCTGCTAGCCGTGCTGATTAATCAGAGTCGTGCTGAAGGGCCTGTCTGACGTCACAGCGCTGCTGCTGCTGTTTAATGCCTCTCGCAGTGATTTTACCACACTTCAGGGAGTTCTTATCGTGGTAAATCACACACGGCCCTGAGTGCTGAAATGCTTCTAATGGCGCTTTTCCACTGCATGGTACGGCACGGTACGGTTCGGTACGGTTCACTTTTGGGGGTTTTTCCACTGGGTACTGTACCTGGTACCTGGTACTTTTTTAGTACCACCTCAGCCGAGGTTCCAAGCGAGCCGTACCGTTACCAAAACGTGACGTGTAAACTCTACTGATCACTGATTGGCCGGAGAGAATCGTCATTACTGCGTCACTGAACTTGCGACACGAGACCCTCCTCTACAGCCCTACCCGCTGATTTAAATCAGCACAGCCAGCGAAGGATCGGACGCAACTTCTGTTTAAACAAACGCACATTTTTGCATCAACTGCAAAATAGCAGTGTTGTTGTCTGTTGAGGAAGTACAGACGTTCCTCTCGTTGATAGCCGAGGAGCGGATCCAGTGAGAGCTTGATGGCGCGACGCCGAAGGAAAAAGCCTTATGTATATAACGTTACTTTTGAACTTGCTATATTTTCAGAGTATGTTTTCTGTTTATATTTTTACCTTTTGTATCTGTGTTTTGCTTCAATTAAAAACAATCTGATCGAATAAGTGTACCTCCAGACAATATTAAATATGTATCATTTGTATGAGCACATAATGAACCTCTTGAAAAAGACAAATGATTAATGCCACGATTATAAAAACCATCACATAAATAAAAAAACAAGGGATACATTGTATATTTTGAAATATTCAAAAGTTTATTGATAATTCACTTTACAGAACACGCTGCATGAATAGTTAATTAATCAAGTAATGTTAACGCAGCACACCTGCACGAACATCCCTGCTCTCCTCCTCTACAGCCCGTGTCACTGTCACCACAGTCTCTGCTGCTGGGGGTAAATCACAAGCATTCTCATAGACCTCTCCATTGCTGTTAAACACATCCCTGCTCTCCTCATCTACAGCCCGTGTCACTGCACCACAGTCTCTGCTGCTGGGGGTAAATCACAAGCATTCTCATAGACCTCTCCATTGCTGTTAAACACATCCCTGCTCTCCTCCTCTACAGCCCGTGTCACTGTCATCACAGTCTCTGCTGCTGGGGGTAAATCACAAGCATTCTCACAGACCTCTCCATTGCTGTTAAACACATCCCTGCTCTCCTCCTCTACAGCCCGTGTCACTGTCATCACAGTCTCTGCTGCTGGGGGTAAATCCCAAGCATTCTCATAGACCTCTCCATTGCTGTTAAAAACATCCCTGCCCTCCTCCTCTACAGCCCGTGGCACTGCCTCCACAGTCTCTGCTGCTGGGGGTAAATCCCAAGCGTTCTCATAGACCTCTCCATTGCTGTTAAAAACATCCCTGCTCTCCTCCTCTACAGCCCGTGTCACTGTCACCACAGTCTCTGCTGCTGGGGGTAAATCCCAAGCATCCTCACAGACCTCTCCATTGCTGTTAAAAACATCCCTGCTCTCCTCCTCTACAGCCCGTGGCACTGCCTCCACAGTCTCTGCTGCTGGGGGTAAATCACAAGCGTTCTCATAGACCTCTCCATTGCTGTTAAAAACATCCACATGCCGAGAGTGAAGAACACATTCTGTCTCCTTTCTTTGTTGTGAGTTTGTTTGTGGCGCGTTTACGATGATGTCACGGCAGTAGAGGCGGCGCAATTATAACGACGCATGAATAATCCCACCCACTCTATAGCGGTACTAAACTGCGGTGGAAATGCAAACCGAACTGAGCCGTACCGTACCGAACCGTACCGTACCATGCAGTGGAAAAGCGCCATAACAGTACAGCTGATCCTGTTTGATCTGAATGTGTGATGTTCACCTGCAGGTGGTGCACCGTACAGCGACACGGACACTCCTGAAGAGCCTTCATCACAGGTGAGGGACACACACACACACAGAGAAGCACACGCACGCACACACACACACACAGAGTATGTGTATGTAAGTGAGTGTGTATCGGTGTGAGTGCGCAGGAGTGTGTGTGTGTGTGTGTGTCAGTGTGTGTGTGTGTGTGTGTGTGTGTGTGTGTGTGTGTGTGAGAGAGAGTGCATGTGTGTGCGTGTGTATGTTTGAGAGTGTGCATGAGTGTGTGTGAGTGCGCATGTGTGAGTGTGTAAGTGTGCAAAAGCACGAGAGTGAGTGTGCGTGATTGTGTGAGTGTGTATGCGAGTGTGTGAGTGCACGTGATTGTGAGTGTGTCAGTGTGAGTGCATGTGATTATGTGTGTGTGTGTGTGTGTGTGAGAGAGTGCATATGAGTGCGCATGTGAGTGTATAAGTGCAAGTCTGCAAAAGTACCAGAGTGTGTTTGTGTATGTGTGTGCGAGTGTGTCAGTGTGAGAGTGCGTGTGAGTGTCTGTGTGTGTGTTTGAGAGAGAGAGAGTGCGCATGTGTGAGTATGCAAAAGCACAATAGTGAGTGCGCATGAGTGTGCATGGGTATTTGTGTGTGTGTGTGTGTGTGAGTGAGTGCGCGCGCACATACGTGAGAGAATGCGCATGAGTATGTGTGAGTGTGCAAAAGCACGAGAGTGAGTGATTGTGTGTGTGTTTGTGAGAATGAGATGTGTGAGGGAAGTCACAGGAAGTGTCTGTAAGAAACCGCAGGATGTCATTACTGAAGCAAGGAGATATAAAAACAGACCTGGACACACACACACACACACACACTCAGTGTTACTTGGTGTCAGTGTGATATTTCCTCTTTCTGTTTCTTGTAATGTGAGCGCGTCACATGCTGTGGCACAGGCAGCGGTGCGCTGACGTGTGTGTGTGTGTGTGTGTGTGTGTGTGTGTGTGTGTGTGTGTGTGTGAGAGAGAGAGAGAGAGTGATTGAGTGTGTGTGTGAGAGAGAGAGAGTGCGATTGAGTGTGTGAGAGAGAGAGAGAGAGAGAGAGAGGCGCGTCACAGATGAAGAGTGACGCTGTCAGATCATTCTGTGTTGGGCCGGTTCATGTGGAGGGTCTGCTGTGGTTCGTGTGAGCACCAGTGATCGCTGCGGTCAGAGGCGTCACACATGACTCAGGCGTGTTGGAGCATCTGGTTCAGAGCTCCCTCTGCTGGTGTGATACAACGTGTGTATCTTTGAACGATTCATTAGTCATACAACAGAGCCGTGTGTCTATCGGTTAATATGAGCTCGTCGAAGCTGCAGCTGTAAATGAACATGTTGCTGTTGATCATCTGTAATTGTGTTTACACTTCATGATTTTATTTCAGTTTTACTAAAAGTGTTAAAGGAATAGTTCACCCAACAATCAAAATTTGCTCACCCTCAGATCATCCAACATTAGGATGAGCTTGTTTCTTCATCAGGTTTGTAGAAGTTTCTCAGCAATGGATGTGAATGGGTGCCGTCAGAATGAGAGCTGATAAAAACATCACAGTCCATCAGTTAACATCAGAAGCTGAAACAAATCCTGCATTAAGATGTTTTTAACTCAAATTTAAGTCAATCTCCTGTCGTCCCTCGCATCAAAATCCAGACACATATTAGTTTAGAGCTGTTTTTGATCTCTGCATATTTCTCTCCTGATTCAGACCAGAACACTTTATCACTGGAGGAAGAGTTATTATGGATTATGAACTCTATGGTATTTGAGTTACAAACATCTTAATGCTGGATTTGTTTCAGCTTCTAAAGTTAACTGATGGACTGTGATGTTTTTATCAGACTCTCATTCTGACGGCACCCATTCACATCCATTGCAGAGACACCCTCATCTACTTATCTTGCTAATGCGTGAGTTTGCTTTGATTGACAGGAGACTGTGTCTGTCGGTACTCCGATGAGTGACGTCTTCTGTTCTCGTGGTGTTGTGTTTACCAAACCCTTCCACGGCTCTTATGTTCGAGCTCAGCCCTTCGACGAGGCTCTTACTGCCAGCCAGCGGTTCCTGCCTCCACAGGTACAGCACGCACACACACACACACACACACACACACACATCACCTAACACTTACTGTGTTCCTATCAATGTGTTGGAAGTTCATTTCTTGTCTGAAATACAGTGCTGCAGTTTATTTTTGTAGGCTGTTAGTTTACATCACTCTGATTTCTGCCACAAACACCCAAAACATACAAAATAATCTCTGACCAACAGAAGTTCATGATTCTTACACTTTTTGTAATAATCCTCACAAGTGAACACAACTTTTAATGACTTTTGAAGCCTAAATGCAATTATCAGAAGTAAAAAGCTAAATGTAGGCTATGATTGAACTACACCACGGTCACATGACTTCATCATTATGATCTAAAAGCTCTTTCAGTCTTTATAAAAACAGTTTCACTGAAAGTTTGCATCAGAATAGTTTGATTATAAACATAACGAAGCAGTGTGAGTAGATGCGTTTAACTGTTCGCAGTGTTGATATTTAATTTCCCAGACGACCTCTGGAGCACCATGAACACACTTAGCAAGCATTGTTTTATTAGTATTTAGTCAAATCTAAAAACATGTCGTAGAATAACTGTGCACCAGAATTGAATAGCAGGAGCCCAACCAATTGTACAAGAGGTTCAATATAAAACTTAAACTCAAGAAAAAAAGTACCTTTAATTAACTTTATTTCTTCAAAAACTACGACACTTACTCCAGCAGTGCGCTTTTTTTTCTAGAGTACAGTAACGCATGACTATATTTTGAGCTACAGACACTATTTCAGCATTTAACCAATAAAACATTGACTGCTGTAGGGATGGACAATACCACTTATTGTGTTTGCGATACGTGTTTTTGTTTGCGATACCTACTTATATAGACAGATGGCCCCACCCATTCTGGCAGGCTTCGTTGCCATAGGCTCGTACAGCTCTGCTGCCGAGCCATTGGTTCGTTTTTATTTCACTGCACGAATCAATGGCCGTACAGTTACACTGCATTATTAAAAAGGCTTCGGTCATTGGAGAAAAATTTGTTTTCCCCTTAAGTGAGGCTTACACGGTGCGATTTTATTAAAAAGTCCTTTATTATTGTACTTGTCAGACTGTACGATCGTGATGATCATGTCACACTGGGATCTCAGTTATCATTAATATCAGACTGCACGACAGTCAAGATGAGTTAAAAACTTAAAAAATGTTGGCTATCATGAAATGTATATGAATGGCAGCAATACCGGCAAAGAGTATAGAAGCCCAAGAGGCGAAACTCAATAGAACGCTCCATAGCAACAGTTGCGCCCATGACATGACTGTGCCGCCGCCATTTTGGACTGTCAACTACACAAAAACGCCGTAGAATAATAGCAGCCAGTCGCGCTTGACCAACTTACAATAAAACATTTCATGTATGTATTTATGTAATACTTAAATATAAAGATTATAGATAGGTCCCCTCTACCAATTGACTAGACTGCTTCATACTGTTTGCCAAATAAAAATATAAAATTACTGCAAACCCTTTACTTACCCATATCCATGTTCTATGTACATTTTCCTTGTTAAATTAAAAACTTAAGGTCATGAAATTACCAGATGTGATGTTTGGTAGTGATTTAATAGAGGTAGACACAGTCATATATATTTATTCACAATGTTTATTTTTAAATAAAAATAATAAAATAAATGGTACACATTCATAACATTTATAAAAAAAAAAGTTCAAATATCACAAAATATAAACAACTTGCACACATTGTATCAAGGACTCCACCAACTATTGTGAAGTTTCTGTAATTTCTGTCATGTATCAAGTGCACATTTAACTGAAAATAGTAATAGATCAAAATCACATAAGCAATAGAGATCACTTGAAAACCGGTGAAACGGCAAATCACGGCTGGTGGTTTGATAATTGCTGCAGTTTATAGCAGCACACTGCTTGCGTTTCGCCCACTTGCTCCCTCGCATCTTCTAGCGACTTTCCGCAGTTGTCAGTCCAAAATGGCGGCAGCGCCTCCGCAGCACCATCTATAGACTGTTACCCGTATCACTACAGAGTTTCGCCTCTTGGTATTCTATACTCTTTGATACCGGCGTATTTAAGAAGAATAGTCTATGCGGCTCTACACACCCGCATGAAAACAGCGGCGCAACCAGTGTTTATATAGAAAAGGCTACATATCAAATGAGCGGAGGACGGGAGCACCAGAGTTTATGGCTGATAGAATAATGATCTAGCATTAATTCTGCTCATAGCTCGTCTTGAAAAACGGACACAGTTTGAGGTTCATTGTTGGGGTAGTCACACTGCAGGATAGTGTACCAAATCTTCTGACACGTCGGAGGTGAAATTTGATCGCAACAGCCATTAAACGGCTGTCAGTGAACAAGTCAAACCAGCAATCAAAGACGACAGATTTTAGCCTAGGATTATAGGAATATTTTAGGATTTTCAAAATTTGTCTCTGACGACCAACTCGTGGCCAAAATCGCACAGTGTGAGCTGGGCTTTATCGTCTTAAGCAAGACGCAGCACGAGTGAAGTATCGATAGGGAACTACAAATACTGTAGTTGAACTATACAGTTACTTTAGTAAAACCATGGTTAAGGGACTGCCAGTGATAGGCTGTTGCACTCATAAAATACAACCTTTTAATTCTGACAGTGTATGATTTATGTCCCTACAAAATATAACATGATCAATATGAACTTTTAAATAAATGTAATAGTTTTTCTCTCCTCTGATAAGCATTGTTCTGGGCCGCTGTTGCCAAAAGCATCAATGCTTTCTTACGATACTTTTTGTGAAACGCAGCCATGTTTTAATGCACTGTCAGAAGAGTGAACGCTCTCTGTGATTGATTAGTTCTGTCTTGCAAGTAGTTCTATCCTACACAATTATTCGCTAACATATTCTTATTATTCTTCCAATTCAATGTAAACTGTACGCATTATATTTTTTTGTTAAATCAACAAAATCACTGGTAAATAAACCAGCTAAGTATCCATATTTTTTATTTGAGTATCGATACTTTCGATACTGGCATCAGTATGGGTATCGATACTTCGGGATCGTGTGCAGGACGAATCCGTGATTCAGCTGGTTGTCAGAGCAGATACAGTCAAACTAAAAATTATTCATAATTCTTTATTTGATTTTTTTTTGTGCTTGGCAACGATACAAAAACGTAATCACGATTAATCGCATATTTTTTTGTGATTAATCACGACTAATAGCATTATTGTCTGTGATTAATCACATAATTTTATGTGATTAATCACGACTAATTGCATTATTGTCTGTGATTAATCGCGTTATTTTCTGTGATTAATTGCACTATTTTCTGTAATCACGATTTGTTGCATTATTTTTGTGATTAATCTCAATTAATTGCATTATTTTCTGTGATTAATCACAATTAATTGCATTATTTCTGTGATTAATCACATAATTTTCTGCGATTAATCACGGCTGGCCACGCTATTTTCTGCGATTAACCACGTAATTTTCCTGTGAGTGGTCACGATTAATCACTTTACCTACTGTGGGCAATCATGATTAATCACCCTATTTTATGTGATTAATCGCGATTAATCACAGTATATTTTCTGTGATTAATCACATTATGCACAAAATTCAATAATTAATTCAAAAGTAGTGTATTGTGCACTTTTTCATTTAAAGGTCATATGAACATAAGTGCGTTTGCAAACACTTGAAACAAATAAGGTGTTTTTTTTTACAACAGTATTCCTTTTACATAGTAGCAGTTAAACATTTCTTGTAAATCTCAACCTCAACATTAATGTAATCAAATAAAATATAAAAACAAAGCTATTTGCTACATCCAGGGCATTACAGTACAATTATAGTTTGTTATAGGAAAACAAGTTATGCTCCGAGTCCAGAGCCTCGATCACAACATTATAGCAGGCACCTCCCGAGTAGCGATCATGGGACAAGACTTGATGGGTGAGTGTGGGTACGGATGGGTAGAGAACTTCTGATTTCCCACTTAACTCGTGAGTGCTTCATGTGAGTAATGCTGCAGTCGTAGGCCCACCCCAAAATGCTCTCATTGGTTGAGACGCGTGATGACACGCCCATCCTAAACCAGTACTGATCAACATCCCACTCCTACTTCAGAGCCAGTGAGCAACAGACTTTCATAATAATAAAAACTGCATAAATGCACGATAAAATAATTGTCTGCGTTAATCAATTAATGTGATAACGTGTTAACTTACCAAACCCTATTTTTTGTATTAGTGGGTGCAGGACACTATAGTTCATAAATGTAAGTGAGGATAGCAAAATAAAATTTACATGTGGCATAATATACCCAAATATTCTTCACACAATGGACTACCAGTAAAATTGATAAATATTTGGGACCAAATTGATACTTTGACCTGAGCATGTTTTGGTTCAAACCTTTTAATCAAAGTTATCTGACGTTATCAAGATGACACAGTCTAACTCTTGTCATATTTTATTACTAAACTATAGCAAATAAACTGATAATGTGAGAAATATTGAAGGTGTCTGACTGTATTTGCAGCTTCTCAGTCTGTCTGGTTTCGGTCTCAGGTTTCCTCCAGCGGCAGGCGGCACGTGAGCTTTCACATGGATGAGGAGGAGATCGTCCGCATCAACCCGCGCAAGGACGTCCTCATCCGAGGCTACGAGGACTACCGGCACCCGGTGCTGTGGAAGCAGGACCCGGAGCGCGAGGAGCCCGACACCGCCGCCACCTTCTCCAAGCCAGACGCCAAGGACCCGGTCAAGACGCAGCAGCCGCCGGGCCGCAGGCGACGCGAGGACGGAGAGCGCTCGCGCTGCATCTACTGCCGCGAGATGTTCAACCACGAGGACAACCGGCGGGGTCAGTGCCCCGACGCGCCCGACCCCATCAAGCAGTGCATCTACCGGCTGAGCTGCATGCTGTGCGCCGAGAGCATGCTGTACCACTGCATGTCTGACTCGGAGGGAGACTTCTCGGACCCGTGCTCCTGCGACGCCAGCGAGGAACAGTTCTGTGTGCGCTGGCTGGCGCTGCTGGGGCTGTCTCTGCTGGCGCCTTGCATGTGCTGCTACCCACCGCTGCGCGCCTGCCACCGCTGCGGAGAGGCCTGCCGGTGCTGTGGGGGGAAGCATAAGGCCGCAGGCTGAGCCGGACCAGACGGCGCTGATTTCACTGGCCCGAGACGGGCGGAGCGTCGCTCGTGGAGCACAGGCGGAGGAGCTCAAGGAGTGTCCGGAAACACGCCGAGGCGCACGTCCGAAACCACACGTCGCGTGTAACTGTGTGAAGAAATAACAATACTATCGTGTCTTGTACAGAGCTATAACACCGTGTCCTAACTACACGCAACACGGCAAGCAATGCAGCATCCACACCAGACATGTCAGAATCAAATCAAATTTACAGAAATGTGTAATCGAGGGAAAAACCTGAAGGCCGTCCGTCACTTTGAGAGTGATCTATTGTGATGTATAACTGTAATTCACACTTCTGGCCAGTTGGTGGTGAGTACAGACTAGTAAAGCTAAAGAGATGTTTGGTGCGTTTCCGCTTGACCCAAGGTGTCTACAGCGATCGATCACGCTATATTAAAAAGAAACGGTATTAATTTAATTTTCCTAATTAAATGGGCAGAATTTGAAATCTGAGGCAAAAATAACGATTTACTGGATTGGAGGCGGCACGGTTCACTCATCATTTTAAAACCGCATCAATTGGGATTTAATAATTGATATCGGTTCATAATAATTTGAATCTATTAAAATGCATAAATCCCTCCCCACAGCCCTTGCATATTTTTGTTGTTTTAGCAGCCGTCTGTTAAGCTGTGTGTTGAACATTAAAAGCGACACAATATCTGCTCATCTCTTCTCTTCATAAACAAATAACTGCATAAGCCTATATGCTCATCCCATTATTAAAAATTTGAATGTGAACAGAAATACAAGCAATTAAATGTGTTATAATTACAATGTGAAATAATACGTAATAATAGATTAGGGTGGAATTTTTACGAATGTTAAAATCTAACGCAACCTCTGGAAACAGGGTCACACAATTACATTCATATTTTGAATAAAGCATGTAGATTAGTTAGTATATTGTTGTTCCAGCCGCGATGTCGCAGAAATACAAACTAGAAATTGTCGCGGCTAGTTAGGACAGAAACTCTGATTAACATGGAAAAAATGCGCGCGCGTGGCATGTAGCAAGGACACGGTGTAAGCGATTTCCGCTTTCACGTGCAGTTATTAACCGTGGCTTTTTCTTTTCACCGCTATCAGTGCTAGACGGAGAAATGCACTTAGCTACAGATTCTTGTGCTCTTGTTTTGCTAAAGCACTTATAAACCTGCTAGCGCTTCGTCTACAGACGCTCCTTCTGATCCAGACGGTTTTAAACCCAGAGGGACGTTCCACACGGAGGACTATAGAGTATTCGTTTTAAACGCATGTTTATGTTGATGCCGAATCTTGTTTCGACTAATAATCAGATGATCGTGGGAAAGATCGGCGGTTTACTTTCTATGCAAGTATTCCCGCGAGACACTCTCGGACCTGCAACACTATTCCCGCGGTGACGGTACGCATCGTGGTCTGACTTCACAGCATTGTGTCACATTTTAATATTGTTTCACATTGAAAAGAGGGGGAGGCGACGGAAAAGAAAAGTCGCCGAACGACGGACAGTAAATAGTGCGCCGAACAAACTTTATAAAGCTGCTAGAAACAATCGCTAACCACGTCGCAAGATTTAATCGGATGACTGTTAATCGCGATCTAGTTCTCCAGTGTGTTTAACCCTCACGCTTTTGTGCGTGTGTGTGTGTGTGTGTGTGCGTGTGTGTGTGCGACAGCAAGTGTGTGTGTTTGTTTTTGTGTGTGTGTGTGTGTGTGTATGTGTGTGTGTGCTTGCGACTTGTGTGTGTGTGTGTGTGTGTGTGTGTGTGTGTTTGTGTGTGCGAATGAGAGTGTGTGTGTGATAGAGAGAGAGAGAGAGTGTGTGTGATAGAGAGAGAGATTGTGTGTGTGTGTGTGCGTGCTCGCTGGCGTCTGTGGAGAACAAGCGGATTATGCAACGCTTTCGTGTGTAACGCTAGATTCATGTGGGTCCCAGTTTAATCATGTGCTGCTATTCTTCTTCTGTATTCATGAAGTATAACTCTCAGTGTTGGCTCTTCTGGCAGTTTGAACTGTGTCGTGTAGTCGTGTGCTGGTGTTATGATTCTGCAGTTTATCAGTGGTTTCTGAGGTTTAGTTTTAGTGCCATTGGCTTCGTTCTCCTCCATCTGAAGAAGTGCCTCATCACCGCTCCGCTTCTAGCGCTTTATATCCATGTATAGGTATTTCTATCATGGTTTGAAAATACTAAATATATGATGTAATATTTATAGTTCAGTGACTCATGTCATAGATGTATTTTCTGTATACAGATGTGGCTCTTTACTTTCATAAATATACAATGTAAATATGCATACAGATGTTTGTAACTGTTCTGTTACACCATACACGTATTAATCAGTTAACGTTACCATGAGAATAAAATGAGAATATAAAGTAGTGCTGTTTGTGTACTTGTTTATGCATCATTTTGGGGACCGGTCTGTGGTCTTAATGAGGGAACAAGATTAAATATAGTAAATGTTTATCTGAATGTAAGAATGCAGACAGTTTTTCTGTAAGGGGTTAGTTTAGTGGATAGAAACAATATAATTTGGTCCATATAAAAGTATAAGAAGTCTATGAAAAGTCCTCACAATTCACAGAAGTGTGTGTGTGTGTATGTGAGAGAGAGACTCCATCAGGAGCTGTTCCCTGCAGTCAAGTCCAGAAGAGCTGTTTCAGATCAGCACCGGGTCTCCTGCAGAACTCATCAGACGTGTGTGTGAGAAACAACTGATACATAGTCATCATGTATCATAACCTGCTGTTTATGTGTCAAATATTTACATCAGCAAACCGTCTTCAGTGAACCATGTCTCAATGTTTATATCTAGCTAAACTATATTATTTACGCATTTATTCACTTGATATAATCTGTGTGATTACCCACATGAACATACTATAGTTATTTTTAATAGTGTTATACTGTATATATCACAGTATTACACCTCTTTAATGAATGTAGTATACTTCATACTGTACTACAGTAGCGTATTCTAGTATAATATACTGCTGTAGACATCCTACAGTACAGTATTAGCTCAAGTAAGTGGTTATTATATTAGGCCTACTATAGAATTACCACAACAAATGCATTCAAGTACGTATGGATCACTTATAAATAGTGTTTGAACATCATCATCATACGATCTTTCTCAGGTAATGTTTAGACATTTAGTGCAGATTAATGTATTAAATCGCATTTTATAATCCATTACAGTCACTGTGAAGAGATAGTCACGTGATGATATTATCTATGGTTACTGTGTGTGGCTCTCCACCGAGAAAATATGAAATAAGACGAGTTTTATGACCACTAACTTACTGTGAAGTTTAGCGGAACTCTTGTGCTGTTGTTGTTTCTCGAGCTCGGACTCGTTTGAGCGACGCACCGCCGGAGACGAGCGCGCGGAGGATTTCATCAAATATTCGGTTATTTATGACATTAATGTGCTTTATTTGATCATATGTGAACGCGTTTGTGATGGAGAGCGATATACTGGACATTCTGGATCAGCTCGGGTAAGCAGCAGTTCGAATACATAAACAATGTGACGTTTATGACTAGATTTGATTTAAATGATCATAATTCTGTATTAAAATGTATTTATGTGTTTTATTAATGGGCACTTGTCTTCTTAACATAATTATTACGTCGTCATATTTTTCTGCGGGTCTTAAAATCCACAAATTAAAGCATAAACGCGTTTAAATCAGAGAAAGTCAATTTAATATTAATACTTTATGGGTATTTTTGTTTAAAAGTATAAATATCTAAACGTCCCTAAATCAAAATACATTTAGGTTTTTTTGGAGAAATTAAACCAAATTATGTATTTATATAGTGCTGCCAAACGATTAATCGACTAACGTTACAAAATAAAAGTTATTGTTTACATAATATATGAGTGTTTACATAATATATGAGTGTGTACTGTGTATGTATATATATATATATATATATATATATATATATATATATATATATATATATACAAACCCATGTATATATTTCAGAACAATGTTATCCTATTAAATATATGTATACATAATATAAGAATATACATGTAAATATTTTCAAAATATATACAGTATGTGTGTATTTATATATATATTATATATATATATATATATATATACAGTACACACGCATGTATAATGTAAACAACTTTTATTTTGTAGTCAATTAATCGAGATAAATCAACTAAACTTGATTTCTCTCTGAATTAAGTGTATTTTTCGTATATTTTTGTTCTTGTTTGATGTCTTATGTCATTGTGTATCTCAATAAATCATCTTAATTTGGCTCTGAATCTCAAGTGAAACCCCCCTCCCCCCTTCAGTAAATATTCATCCTTGACATTTAATATTTTGGCTTTCTTCTCTATACATGTTAATCTTTCTTCAGGAAATATGACAAAATCTAAAATCTGAGCCGGGGAAGTTTCTGAAATTGTGTTTGAGCTTTTATATTAATATGAATTTATATCTAAATTTCCTATACTTTTTAAAAAGGTATTGTACTGTAGTTTTAGATGATCCTGTAATTATGAGCCGTGCAGCTGTGAATGATTGAGAAACACTGGATCTGTGTCTCAGGTTCGACGGGCCACTGGCCGAGGAGGAGGCGGGGCTTCTTGAGGCGTGTGGGCGGGGCTTCAGCTCATCTGAATATGTCAGTCTGGTGACGTGGCTATCGTCCAGACTCACACACACTCAGGAGCCGCTCATCACAGGTGACACACACATACACACACACACTCAGGAGCCGCTCATCACAGGGGACACACACACACACACACTCAGGAGCCGCTCATCACAGGTGACACACACACACACACACTGTCTCTCCCTCTCACTCACTCACTCACACACACACACACACACACACACACACCCAGGAGCCGCTCATCACAGGTGACACATACACACACACACACCCACACACACACACAGGAGCCGATCATCACAGGTGACACACACACACACACACACACTCAGGAGCCGCTCATTACAGGTGTGACACACAAACACACTTACACACACACACACACACACCCACACACTCAGGAGCCGCTCATTACAGGTGTGACACACACACACACTCACTCAGGAGCCGCTCATCACAGGTGACACACACACACACACACACACAGGTGCCGCTCATCACAGGTGACATACACACACACACACACACTCAGGAGCCGCTCATCACAAGTGATACACACACTCACACACTCTCTCACACACACACACACTCACTCAGGAGCCGCTCATCACAGGTGACACACACACACACACACCCAGGAGCCGTTCATCACAGGTGACATACACACACTCTCTCACACACACACACACACACACACACTCAGGAGCTGCTCATCACAGGTGACACTCACACACACTCAGGAGCCGCTCATCACAGGTGACAGACACACACACACTCAGCTTTGTGAAGAGGTTTTAAGAGCACACTCGTTTAGTGATTCAGTCACACTGATTGTGTTTGCTGCAGAAGATCCAGACCGATGCATGCTGGACACCGGCAGACTGCTGAAGGACCTGTGCTGTCCGTATGAAGGCCTGGCATCACGATTAGCAGACGGACACCTGAAGCACACCGAGGAGCATCTGAAGATCGTCTGTGAGTGCTCTGCAGGTTCAGGTTTGTGCTGGACGCTGGTCTCAGTGTTGACCAAGAGTCTCTGGGTTCAGTGTTCTTGGCGTCGGAGCTGCAAGCGGAGCAGATGGTGTCCAGTAAACCGGCAGCGGACGCGGAGGAGCTGGACGCATCTCTCCAGGATCTCCGAGTCATCTGTGAAGTGCTGAAGCTGCCGGATCCATCCGGACGAGACGCCAGAGACACGTTCAGTGCCGTGGAGCAGCAGGTGCGTCATTCCCTGCATGTGGACCTTCAGCTTGAGCCCTTTAAAGCATCCTTCAGTGCTGGACGAATTACACAAACCAGGTTTTAATCTGAACGAGTGTTTACTCTCATCCTCTGCCAGTGGTTCATCAGACTTCTCTGATTTAATCACTTGTTAACGTCGATAATATACTATTATATATACAAACCATAAACTCTCGTCATGGACTGAAGAACAAGTCTGCTGTATGTTTTATCTCCCATGGTGGCTCTCCATTTGTCATGTTGTTTGTATTTACTTATTCTGGTGTATTGAAGAATTTATATTTTCTCTGGTGCAGGTGAGGGTTTTACTTGAACGGCTTCCAGAAGCACACGTCGGAGATCCTGCGTTCAAGAGCTCGCTCCGTCCGGACCAATGGGTGAGAAGAGTTTAACTCTCACCACATACTGTACATTATTAACCGCTGTCGGTTACAGGTAGAGCTGTGATAATAAACCGATGCAGAATCAATTCTGAGCTTATATTTGAACAGCAAATGGCGTTAATAAATCGAGGTTACTCCCTACAGTTCGCTCAAAGACCTCCGCGCTTCAGCGGCATGGTCCCCACCCTTGTTCAGAGCAAGGGCGCACACGTTCTGCGCTCCGAGGTGATGGCTTTGCTAGCAAAAGGCGCCGGAGAAATGGGCCTCCAGCCCAGAGCGAGTCAGGCTTCTACTGCCGTTACTTCCTCGTCCCCCAAAAAGATGGAGGGTTACGGCCCATCCTTGATCTCAGAACCCTGAACCGTGCCTTTATGAGTTGGCCGTTCAGGATGATTATGTTGAAACAGATCCTCTCGCAAATATGCCCAGGGGACTGGTTCTTTTCCCTGGATCTGAGAGATGCTTACTTTTACATCCAGATAGCCCCCTACCACAGGCCATTCTTGAGATTCGCCTTCGAGGCTGTGGCTTATCGGAACACGGTCCTGCCCTTTGGACTGTCCCTGGCTCCCCGCAGTTTTACGAAGTGCATGGACGCAGCTCTTTCCTCTCTAAGACAGATGGGAATCCGAATTCTCAACTACCTTGACGACTTGCTCGTTCTCGACCCAGTAAGAGGTGGAGTTGATTCTGGGTCAACTTTTCCAAGAGCACACTGTCTCCCAGACAACAGATATCATTCCTGGGAACAGTTTTCACCTCGGTCCAAATGAGAGTTGCGGTCACGCAAAAGCGTGCTCTGGCCATACAGCGGCTTGCGGCCTCTTTCGTGACAGGAGCCTCTCACACTCTCAAACCGTTTCAGTGAATGCTGGGCCTCATAGCCTACGCATCCCCTGTGCTACAATTGGGCCTGCATCGTATGCGGCCCCTTCAGCGCTGGCTGAATCCGAGGGTTACATCTGACGCATGATGCCTGCGAATCAAGGTGAACCGGGCATGCGTGACAGCCCTCGGCCCTTGGAAATGTCATCAGTGGATGGAACAGGGCATACCCTTGATAATGGTCTGCAGAAAGTGGTCTCAACAGTCTCGACAGATGCTTCCAACACAGGTTGGGGAGGTCTGTGCGAAGGCTGACCGGCCTGTGGTCGAAAGGGAAGGAAGTATCCACATCAACTGCCTAGAATTGCTAGCAGTGTGTCGAGCCCTTCATGCATTTTTACCAGACCTGAAGGGGCACCACTTTCTGGTCCGCTAGGACAGTATGACCGTGGTGGCCTACTTAAATCACCAAGGAGGGCTCTCTTCTTCACTCTAGTGTAACGCCTCTTGGAATGGGCACAGCACAACCTGCGTTCGCTCAGAGCAATGCATGTGCCAGGCAAACTGAACCAGGGCGCAGACATGCTGTCACGGAGCAACGTCTTCTCAGAAGAGTGGACTCTCCATCCGCAAGTGGTTCAGGAAATATGGGAGATCTTTGGCACGGCCTCGCCGTCCACATTCGCTAGGTTTTATAACCCGGAAGTCCCTGCTTTACATGCATGGGTCCTTTCTGCTCGAATGGATGTGAACCTTAACAGGTGGGACCGGCACTGAGCAAAGTTCGGCCGTAGCACGCCTGACTTACCAGTGGCTTACTTGTGTGCTCTCGGGCCAGGTGTGACCTCTATGAGCTCAGCCTGCGGCCTCGAGGGCTTCTACTACTACTTCAGTGCCCCTCCCCCACCCATAGCATGGCTGTACTGGTTCCCCTTATGCGTGGTAAATAAAATACACAATACGAGTAAAGTATCAAATGGGAACTTACATGGTTACTATTGTAACTTCGGTTCCCTGAGATACGGGAATGAGTACTGCGTTCCTTGCTGTGCTGTGGAGCTGTACGAATCAGTCGGCACTTCAGGCAATGTAAACCTGAGGATCCTATGCCGAAATATAGCCAGACGCCTCACCCATTCTGGCGAGATTTGGCAGGCACCGCTGCCGAGCCATTGTTTCGTTTTTACAGCACTGCACGAACCAATGGTTGTGCAATAACACTGCATTATTGAAAAATGCTTCAGTTTTGAGAGAAAAAGGAGATTTCCTCATATGCGTCTTAAATAAAAGGTGCTGTACTCGTTCCCGTATCTCAGGGAACCAATCTTACGATAGTAACAGTACGATGTATTTCCCCAGCCCTAATTACAGGGAACGCCAGCTGTGAAATGTGAAGGTGTGTGTGTGAAGTGTGATGCTTTGTTGTGCTCAGGGCGATCTGGAGAAGATCAGCGGCGTTCTGTCGGCGGAGTACGAGTGTCGGCGGCGCATGCTGATCAAACGGCTGGACGTGACCGTACAGTCCTTCAGCTGGTCCGACAGAGCCAAGGCATGCCAGACGCTTTCTGTTCTTTTATTTTATTTTCGGCCAAGATTTAACTAGTTAATGAAAACTGACAGAACACTTGCCTTTTTAATTTTTGTAAATGTGTGTGTGGAAGCTACTAACAAACATTTTTAGCTTGGGCTACACGATAAATTGAATTAGGCAAAAGCTGCGATAGTCATGCGTATCTTTCAGTGAAGCACAGTTCTGTGATCAGTAGTAAATCTCCATCCTAAGGCCAGAGAAACTCCAAATACGCCCGCAGAAGAAATCCAGGCAATGCCTATAGCACTAGCTGAATAAACAGAAGATTTAACCCTTTCATTGATTCAGCATGACTAATATATACACGAATATAGCAATATATGCTTCATCTGAGTTCATTGTAATAAAGTATATAATAATGCAATGCTTTTATCACTGCTTAGAATACTATGAAATAGGGCTGCCACTAACAATTTTTATTTAGATTAATCTATCGACTAATCTAAACGATTAATTTCCCACACACAAAAAAAACTAAAAATTTCACTAAACAACATGTTTTATTAATCCACATTTCTATGAAATCCTTTATTAAAGCAAAAGCTATGCATTCGCGCATAGTTGGACGCTTGAACATTTTGAGTTTACTCGCTTCATTCGCGCGTGAAATTCACCACACAACAGACATGAATTTGCGTCATGGGAGGTGCTTCTGCCAGGCAGCTCCAGTCTCGTTGCTAAATTTATTCCTGCTTCTATAAAAGTATGAAATAGTATCGTACAGCTCCGGGTACCCACATACAACCACGATTAATTTGTCCTCCATTGTTTTTTCGGATTTTCTGCCTCCGCTCGTAATCACGTCACTGCTAGAGCAAGCTCCTGATTGGTTAATGCGGCGCAAATATCCGAACCAAATATAAATGTATTTAACCATTAAAACAGAGTATGGAAAAAAAACTGAGTTTGGAAATAAAACGGATTTCATAATTCATATGATTATAATATTTTTTTGTGGTAATAAAAATAGATATAAGTGAGCAATAGCTTTAAAATGATTTAAAATACATATATAATAGCAACAATGCATTAATAATTAGTTAAAAATAAAGTATCAAAAGCAAAAAATATATTTTTAATAATATTGTTAAAATACATCATGTATAATAAACAATATAGCTAATGTATATTACTCATAACAGCAAAGGCCTGCAGGGGGCAACGACGGCCTGGTGGTTATTTTTACACATTACTGTGAGATCTAATCCTTGTTTAATATCAACTAAACAACATTTAATTCAAATGTCCACTTAATATTTAATATTTGAACATTTGTTTAGGACAGAAATGCTACAGCCGCTGTATTTAAATGAATATATGGACACTCAGAGTGGGGGTTTGAGCTTTTATTTTAAAATCACAATGTATTCTCTTGTGTTAGAGTGGGTTTATACATGATTTACCTTACACATCTGATGAAATGGTGTTCATTGCATTCCCAGATGAACGTTATAATAAACCCAAACTCACAAAAGCATGCAGAGATGAGTTTGAGACGCTCCACGGTAAATGATAACCGTTTGTGTGTAACTACTGTGAACGGAGCCACTGAGAGAAGCATGTACTTAACCTACACTCATTTAAATAATTAAAGCGCATATACTAGCTTTGGAAAATACTCTAATAATGTGTTTTATGGATTCTCGACATTATAAAGTGAGTTTGGAGTAAAAACATTTTATTAAATGTGGTGTTTTCAGATAAAGCAGCATTAAATTACTACACAGAGCCGTAGTTCACTGATAAGCTACGCAAACAGCTGTTAATATCACAAACGATTTCTTCGATTTCATAATAAGCATATGCATATTTGACCCTGGAGCACAAAAGCAGTCATAAGCAGCAATAGCCAACAATACACTGAATAGGGTCACAATTATACATTTTTATGTTATGCCAAGAATCATTAAGATCGTGTTCCATGAAGATATTTTGTACCGTAAATATATCAAAAATTAATTATTGATTATTATAATGCATTGCTAAGAACAACTTTAAAGATGATTTTCTCAATATTTAGATTTTTTTTGCACCCTCAGATTCCAGATTTTCAAATATTGTCCAAACCATACATCAATGGAAATATTATTTATTCAGCTTTCAGATGATGCATACATCTCAATTTCCCAAAATGGACCCTTATGACTGGCTCCAGGGTCACATATGTGTTTATTGATTGATTGTTCAGGTGAAGATTGACTGGATGTCCAGAGCGTATCAGCCCAAGCGGTATTCTCTGTGTCAGCGGTCGGCGGTGAGTACGGCTCATCTGCTCGCCGCGAGAGAAGACCTCTGCTATATGGTGAAGACCAGCAGCGGCTCGTGCCGAGAGAAAACCAGCTGCGCCGTAAACCGAGTGTGTAGATTATCCTTCTTGGCATTTCTGTCCGGTTGTGGCTGGCGTGTGATGATTGGTGAATCCTCAGATCCTGATGGGCCGGGTTCCTGACCGCGGGGGACGGACTTCTGAGATCGAAGCACCTCTGCCGGAGATGCCTGCGTGGAGGAAGAGATCTGATGGAGGAGGAGGACACGGCAGGAATCGAGGAGCGGGTGGATGGAGAGCAGGCCGATGGAGCCGAGGAGGACAGTACTATCACTGATCAGAGACTCGGGAAATTCATTTTTAATAAGTCTGTTGTTGTTTGTTTCATTGAGCTTTTTAACATCAAATCATGAAGGCATCATGCATTGCCTCAAAAGACTGCTGAAAGCAATTAAGAATAAAGCAATTAAAAGATATATATATATATATATGATATGTGCCTTTTTTTAATGAGTTGAGACAAATCAGTGTGCTTGGCCAAGTGCATTGCACTGTGGTCCTGTTGGATCGCGAGTCTTTGCTCTAACTGAATCCGGTTCTGCCTTTATTTTTTGTGTGTTCTGGATGTAAACAGCTTTGCGTTTCACCAAACTGGCGTGAAGCAGGGTTAGTGGCTAACCTGGGCTGCGTTTCCCAAAGGCAACTACTGTCGCAAGTTCTGTCCTTACCAATAGAGTTCAATACAACTATAGGTAGGCTATGACTAACGATGGCTTTGGGAAACTCTCCCCAGGTAAGGGAGCCAATCCTGGATTCTCTAAGAGCTTGTGTGTTCCCAAGATTCTGATCCAAGAATATGTTTTTAGCTTCCCATTATGTGCTGTATAGAGAGCTGGGAATCAGGAATGGTTATTTATAGAGATATCACTCGCTCTCTACAGCTTCACATTAAAGCACACTGCACAGAGAAATAAAATAAGAGATCAACAAAATCAGATTTTCATTGGAATGCCTTTTAAGCTATAATTAAATATATTTGTGTTTTTCTTTGTAGGCCTTAAATTATTTAATCTGCAGTGTGGAAGACAAAGTTGGAGTTGTTTTCACAACAGGAGCGTGTGATGTTTTCCAGCTAAATTATTTTCTAATATTAAATCCACGGATAACGAAGGTCGTAATGCAATCTTAACTTCTCCATGTTCAGACTCCCAACTGAATTCTGTACAGAGAATATCTCTAACCCTATTCCTTGGATCAGAACGCTATTCCCTGTACTAGATTCAGAAGAGAAATTCAATTTTGAGTCCAAAATAAAGGATTCTGAAGACCCTGTGTCGTGCAAAATCATAACCGGTACTTTAACAGGACAGTTAACTAAAGAAAGAAATCATGTTGTAATAAAAGGACCATAATCTGTCTGATCACCCAAGTACTCATCTGTGTTTTGATTTTTCACTCCAATACACGATCGTTCATTACGAGAATAAGCTGACTGCTTTTAGTAGTGGACTTTAACTTGCCTTTCAACACTGGACATTTATTTTTCCTACAAGAGGCATATGGATCTATTTTTCTATTAGGCCTATACTCTACTTTTGACATCGGTCGGTCTTGATTTTCATAGTTGCACTCTTTTCGATAACCACTGGAATTTTTATGAATCGACGCAAACTTATCCGCTAAAACAGTTTTCTGAGCGGAGCTGCTGTTTTCACCTTTTGTTTGTTTTTGTATGTCGCGATTCGTTCAGGAATAATATTTTTGAACTGCTCTAAAATCACCAAGTCACAAAGACAAAAGAATCTACTCCTAACGAAGTACACCAACGATTAAAGTGAATTATAAGCTCTCGCGCAACTTCCACATGAGTTTGTCTTCCTCCCTTTCTCCATCCCCTAAACAACTGTAAGCTTCAGGGACAAGTTCATAAGTTTTTAAAACTGCGTCTTTCACAATCTTATAATCCCTTCGATCTACTGGTGAGAGTGAAATACATGCTTCTTGAGCTTTACCCTCCAGAAAGCTTTGTAATAAAAGAGTATGTTTGGCATCATTCCAACCCCGATCATCAGCAACACTTTCAAACAGAAAAAAAAGCATCTCGATTTTTGCATTAAACTTAGGCAACTTGGTCAAATTTGCAATATTTAAAGCTGTGTTCGCGCTTGTTCACCTGAAGTGATTTTCCCTAGTTTTCTACGTTCAGACAGTTCAAGACAGACAGACAGTTAAATTATGACCTTTGTGGTCGCGGTGGAACAGACGGAAGATGATGGGAGGAGAAGACAAGGCATATCCGCATGAATGTTTAGGAGGCTTTCCTCCACACCCTTGCTCCCTACTGACACTTCCACCATAACGTGCCTAACAGCCAGCTCACACACCTGGACTGACGATTGGGGCTCTGGCTCCAGGGCAATGCTCAGCGCTGTCAAACTCCTAGGCGATGGCTTGTCGGTCGGGGCAGGCTCTGGCTCTCCGTCATCGGTGGGCTCGAACTGTGGCTCCGGGTAGCAGGGTGGTGGTAGGCTGGGCTCTGGGTCGAACATAATAAAACAAAAGAAAAACTGACAAAATGTGGGAATACAGGCCGCACACTTTAACTTCTATTTCCAGTCTTCTGTCACGCTTCAGTGGAATGAACGCACGAATAAGATGGTCAATGAAAAAAGTTTTTTAATAAATCCACAAGAGGGTAAATTCAGGACAGGCAGGTTATACACATAGGGACTTAGTAGACCAGACGGGAACACAGGACAGACTATGACTAAATAACGCAGGCAAATTATGTAATAAACAAGATACACCTGAAGCAAATGACATAATCAGACATAGACGGTAAACTAGGTCAAACTGTGCACATGAGGAATGAAAACAGAACAGTTCATGGGTGTGACAACAAGATCACGAAAAGTTTTTAATTTTGTATTTTTAGTCACCGCTACCTCAAAATTAAAATGACTATCAACTACTTTACACAATTGCTCTTTTGTAAGCACATTCAATTTCTCTACAGTAGGAGCAGCCCAAATGTCTTATCCATTTTATCTAAACTTCACTATACTCATTTTATAATTTTTCCTCAAAGCCTAAATAATGTTGGCATTTTACCAAGTCTCAATAAATGCACAAACCAGAGAAAAACTAAATAAACATAGACCAAACCCAAGTAGACAGCACTATAATGCCAGAAGAAAGTAAGAGCCATCCTGCATCTAACTAAGAAATCAACTAAATAAACTCAACCATAGTCTTCGGTGCGCCTATGTACCGAAAACAAGAAACTGAAAAACTGTGTAATCGCTCTACAGCCTAACATGGCAATTCACGTGGCCCTGACGGTCTAACCCGTCTCATTAATACCTCTTGGCAATTAGAGCACAAACCTCACTTACCTCTGGCCATGTACAAAAGAGCTTAACCTACCTTCAAAGCCTTAATACTTTGATTGCAGGACAATTCCTTCCTCTCCAGTCCCAGCTAAGTTATTCACAACTAAATCCAAACTTTCAATATGGCATTACGCAAACACTCCCCAAAAACAATCAAAATATTACGTAACAACTATTAATCAAACTAATTAAATTATCTCTTCAACCAAATATTTTACCAAAACATACTGAGCCAATAGACGAGCCCCCATAATTTTTCAACCACCGGACTTTGGGTGAAGTAACATTACAAAAGGGAAGGCCACACATGAGACTAAATTTACAAATAAACATTTAGTAAAAAATAAAACAAACATTAAGTATTAAGGTGCATTCACACCAGAATGAAGCGAATAAATTGCGCTATTCACGCGTAGTTGGATGCTTGAACATTTTGAGTTTACTCGCTTAATTCGAGCGTGAAATTCACTACACAACAGTCCTCCATTGTTGTTTGGGATTTTCTGCCTCCGCTCATAATCACGTCACTGCTAGAGCAAGCTCCGCATTGGTTAACGCGGCGCGAATATCCGCCAAAATTCAGATTTTTCAACTCGCGCTATTCGTGCGAATCAAATAGCGCTGCAGGATTGTCTATCGCATCTTTGCATTGACTTAACATGTAAATAATTTGCACGTAATGCTTCATTCGTGTCTGGTGTGAACGCTCCTTAAGTATAAAGAACGAAAACAATCCAGGGCTGGAAAGGGAAGATGAACGGCAGCACATTCCAGAACCTCCACTGCTCTCTGAATCAGTACTGGAGTACTCGAGACGTTTTTCTTTCGTCTTAGACTCAACAAATGTGGACTTGACTACATCCCTACCTCATGCCCATTCAAACTAAGGAGGCACGTGCCCCCTCAGATTTTTGGGCCTAGTGGATTTTGAATGCAGCTTCCAAAAGACAAAAAAAATTCCAAATCATATTTTTATATTTGATACAATGACACTGGCGTGATTAGATTGTTCAGTGCATCAAATCGCCAGCTGCTAAATTCTAATTAATTCCTGAGTTAGCTGGCTGGCTCTGAGACAGAGACGGACGTGTTTTTACAGCGCTGCATTATAACCAATCACACACGATTCTGTTGACCTTCTGAATGCAATGGCCAATTAGAGGCGTTGAGATTAGTCTTTTTGTAGTTTTGTTCAGGGTGCACGCTCGCAGACTGAATTATCAGGAGAATTATCTTTTTAGAAACAACAAAGTACAGAAAAGCCTATGATGCAAGTATTAATTAAAGAGATTAATTAAGTCTTGATAATGAAATGATCATGTTCTTTGATTACGTACTTTTCCTTTGCTCTGTTCTGTACAATGAAAGTGATATAATTAGTAACTTACAACGTTTTATTACATTTGTAAGTCAGTTATAAAATATTGTAAAGCATGACTCCCATATGTGGTACTTAAGCAAAAAGTCAGATTTTATGCATAGTTAATGAGTCATTCCACAGAAATGTCCACTTTTGGTATGGCAAGGTGTGTTAAAATTAGGGGTGGGCATAGATTAATTTTTTTAATCTAGATTAATTTTGGAATTAATCTAGATTAATCTAGATTAAAATGGCTCATTTGAATTCTGCCGAAGGCATTCAGAATATGTGTGCTACCCAAATAATGACTAAAAGTAAGTCTTTGAGAACGGGTTTCTCAAGCCAGGTGGCGCATTAGACCAGGGGCTCATCTCCTGTTTCCAAAATGCATCACAAACTGCTTGAGAAAGCTGTTCTACTATGATAATTGGTGATGAAAATAAACTATGTTCAATAAGATGTACTTGTGTTTACTAACTGTTTATTCAGTTAAACATGAATTTTGAACTGTAGGCCTACATAAGAGGTCGTGATGAACTGTTTACAGTTTCCATTGGGAAGCTTCTTAAAAATAATTGTTTTATTTCCATTGGGAAGCTTCATAGCTGCATCCATGTTAGCACGCCTGATGTGGTAATTTCACAGTAACGTTAGGCATACACACAGGTTCAAGCAGAGGGTGACACGGGAGTGAATTCTCAAGTTCACATGAGACCTAAAGCGCATCCTGTTTGCTTAAAAGCGCAACGCTTCGTTGTTATTCTGAGTGCACACAATAAACGAGAGTCTTTACAGATTCGAAAGATGTATTAGGCTACTTTTATCTGTATGACCAAAATGAAAGATTTTAAGAGCAAGTGAGCGCACCGGAGCCTGTCCTGCAGCAAACGCTGCTCCACACAAACACTTCAATAGCGCACATTTCTCTAGGTTAACATCATATTGAGCGGCCATGTAAAGTTGTACTACATACATCTTTCAGATGAAAAGCCATATTTGAGGTTGATGAATGATAGGTGAGTGTTTGGATGTCCTGCCCGATTGTATTACCACACAGACCAGCCGCTAACAATCTGTCCTTCACGGACTGCGAGCCTCTAGTTCAAGACTCGCTCGCCCCCTACAGTGCAATTCGCCAGGTATACATCCGCTAAAATATCAGGGTGAAAGTCATCATAGCTTGCGTATAGACCCAGCTCCCAACCCAACTTTGAGAATAGATTAACGGCGATATTTTTTTTATCGCCGATAAGAGTCTCACGTTAACGCAGCACGTTAACGCCGATAACGGCCCACCACTAGTTAAAATATATTATTTTTTCTAATATTTAAACTTCGTCCACATTATTAGTTTACCTTTTGACTTTATGAATATATATAAATGACAGCTCTTATTTATAAATCTTTATTTAGCCATAGGAGAGGCGACACCAGTGACAGTAGAACAATCTTCATCAGAAATGCATTTTAAAAAATGGCGTAAGCATGATATCAAACCACATGTTGTCAATCATGGTATACTAACTAAATTACGTAGTTTAAGACATTTGTATTCTAGATTTTTTTTTTTTACAATTCCCTAACAATGAAGCAACTTTCAACTAAAAGCTTCATATAATAATAAAATGTTTTATTTTTATAGCGCCTTTAGTGAACCCAAGGTCATTTTACAAAATAATACAAGTAACTGGCAAACATAATACACCAAACAATCAGAGGGAATAATCATACATTTACATTTAGTCATTTAGCAGACGCTTTTATCCAAAGCGACTTACAATTGGGGAGTACATAACGCGATTAATCTTGAGACACGTGTTGACAACAGGGAACTACAGATAATTAACAACAAGAGGTCTCGCAATCATATGATGAGCATCGATTAGGCTAGGTCAAGAAAATGGTCATGTGTATATGAAATAATGAGATAAATAAAACATTTCTGATAACCGAAACGAGACAGTGGACTTATCGTGGGCCTTTCATCGTAGATCTTCAGAAAGTCAAGTGATGTCATCAGTGGTCATGTGTCATGTGTGCCTTAGCTTGCCAGAATAATTCCTCTTTGCTTCTCTGATCTCCTTTTCCAGTTTGTATTTGGCCTGTTTATTCAAGACTTTATCCCCCTTTCTGTAAGCATCTTCTTTGGCCTGACGGAGCTGTCTGAGTTTTGCAGTGAACCATGGTTTGTCATTGTTATAGGTTAAACGAGTCCTGGTAGGAATGCACATATCCTCACATAAACTGATATAAGATGTTACAGTCTCTGTGAGCTCGTCCAGAACTTTTTCAGCAGCTTCGAATACAGACCAATCAGTGAGGTCTAAACAAGCGTTTAAATCTTGCTCTGCTTCATTAGTACATATTTTAACAGTTTTTAATACCGGTTTAGCAGATTTAAGATTTTGCCTGTAGGTCAGTATAAGATTAACCAAACAGTGATCAGAGAGTCCCAGAGCTGGGACAGAGTGATATGTCTCCATTATCGCTGTATATCAGTGATCCAATATATTACCTATCTCACGCCATTGCGGCAGTACCAGCGATCACAGAGACACTTGCTAAAGTTTGTCCAAGAAGTCGCTAGATTTGTCACTAGTTGTTTTTTTGGAAAAAAAATCACTAGGGGGGTCTGAAAAGTCGCTAAATCTAGCGACAAAGTCACTAAGTTGGCAACACTGTGCGCATCTCTACTACTCACCTCTCTCTCTGTCTTACTGCAGCATCACACGCATTTTCAAACGTACAGGAATATCTGGACCACAGCCAATCAGAGGGGAGGGGTCTGCCCTTCACTATCTCTGATTGGTTTAGACCACGATATGGGCCTAATGTGTGTCTGTTGTTGAACCACAGGGAGACTTTCAGAGTCGCAGAGACTTTTTTTTCTTGAACGGCTGGCCAGTGAACCAGTGCGACCTCAGATTTTTTTCTCAGATTTTTTGTCGCACCATTGAGAAATTAGGTCGCACTCTAGAGCCCTGCCTATACCAGCACTATACCAGCATCAACCAGCCTGGACCAGCATTATATCAGCATCAACCAGCACTATACCAGCATCAACCAGCCTGGACCAGCATTATACCAGCATCAACCAGCCTGGACCAGCATTATATCAGCATCAACCAGCCTGGACCAGCATCAACCAGCCTGGACCAGCACTTTATCAGCATTAACCAGCCTGGACCAGCACTATACCAGCACTAACCCTCCTGGACCAGCACTATACCAGCACTATACCAGCATCAACCAGCCTGGACCAGCACTATATCAGCATCAACCAGCCTGGACCAGCACTATATCAGCATCAACCAGCCTGGACCAGCACTTTACCAGCATCAACCAGCCTGGACCAGCACTATACCAGCATCAACCAGCCTGGACCAGCACTATACAGCATCAACCAGCCTGGACCAGCACGTTGTTTATGGCTGGCCGTCTGCTATCTGTTTTGTTTGTCCTGTGTTTAAGCTCCTTTTTGACTCATACTGTACGTGCACTGTTAGTATACGACCATCAAATGCTCCTTAATATAAGGAGCTCAGTCGAAGTTTTATCAAGCACTGTTTTGAGGGGAACTAATTTTAATTGTCCACCTCCTATAACGTCTATCCCTGCGTGCTTGCGTCGGTCACCATGGGTTTTCACTACGAGGAAACGCCGCCGACAGCGAGGAAAGCGAGGAGGAATTGCAGTCAAGCTAAGGCTGTATCTGGCGGATTTACCGGCGCACTGTCTTTGAGTTGATGGCTCTGGATCTGGGTTGAGTGGCGGCAGTGTCGTTTCGCCGTGGTCCCTAGAGCTTGCTCGTCGGCAAGTGGTCCCGGGTGTTTCGCATGGCTCGTGTCGATGCTGGTGGTCTTTTCGTTCACGACGAGGAGGAGTCAGTCATGGAAATCTTCGTCCAGTGTAGGGCTGGGCGATATGGCCCCAAAATTATCACGATAATTATTTTCTTATCAGTCGATATCGATAATTATCACGATAAATGTCAAATCTTTATTTCTTTCAAGTTTAAAGCCATATTTTTGCTCCAAAGTGAAAGTTTTAGAAACCAGACCATTAATTTTCCTTAACACAATAATTATCTAAATAGATATGTATTTCTTAGTTTCTGCATGTTCTAATGAGTTGATATTGTTTCAAAATCAAGAAACCGGTTTGGGTTGCCTCATAATATGAATGATAATAATATCACTTTTTTGTCTCTTAGAAATACACATTTGATCGTAGCTTGAGTTAGGATGCAGTAACATTTTTGTTCATTATCAAAATCAGTAACATCTTTACATTAGTAACATCTGTAGCAACCTCAGTTTTATATGGTATAATGTATTCTGACCAAGTTTTTATTTTTATTAAGCATTGGTCTCCTATAGTAGCATACATTTAAATAATGATAAACAGTTAAAACCACACATATAGCACCTCAATAACATGGTCAAAATATAACTAAATGGTTTTTAAGTAGTCTATTTGTATGAAAGACAGTAGTCTAAAACCATTCAGTATAAATGTACACATGCTATAGCTGCCTTAACCACACATACTTACTATAATTATATACCATTACTCCTGTAATAATATTAAATGTGAATATCCCACATTTCTGCCACAATGCCATAGTGTAGTGAATGTTACTACAGTAAATCCATGGTAAATAATGGCGATGTGCATATTGAAAAGCCTTCTGACTGTCTCGTTGCACAGTGTTTCTCATGTTCGGCTTGTGTTCTCACATTAGGCGTGTTCGACTTAAAGCGGCGCTGCACAGAATGGTACTTGTCTTACACTGACCATTCGGTGCAGCGCCGCTTTAAGTCGAACACGCCTACTGACTGGATCTCACAGCACTGCCAGAGCCGCTTAGTGATCACGTGACCGAGTAAACGCATCTGCTCTAGTGAGCTCGTGCTGCGCGGCAGTTTGAACTGTGATCCGAGCGGATAAACGGTCCGTGTGGCGCGATTCAAATGAGTCACGTGGTTTCGTTCCGCTTTTGGCGCATAAACATTATATCGAACATTTTTCGAACTTAGTCATATCGTTTTAGAGGAAAATTATATCGCGATAATTATCGTTATCAAATTATCGCCCAGCCCTAGTCCAGTGAGTCGTGCAATACAGCCGGTTGGTGAGTCAATACGGGTCAAGATGGCCCTGGTAAACGCTCGATCTCTGGTTAACAAGACATTTATTTTGCATGATTTTTTCTCTTCTAATGTTTTGGATTTTTTATTTGTGACTGAGACCTGGTTGACTCTGGGTGATTTGAGTCCTTTCTCTGATCTTGTTCCTTCAAATTGTACTTTTATAAACTGTCCAAGAACTACTGGAATGGGTGGCATCCGTCTTTAAAAGCAGCTTTGGCTGTCGGAGCGTAAAAACTGATACTAATCCCCTAGCAAAGGATTTTACAAGTTTTATTGACTCTTTTGATTTGGTCCAAATGGTTAAAGGTCCTACACATTCATTGGGCCATAAACTTGACCTGGTTTTGGTATATGGTCATTCTATATGTGATCTTGAAATCTGTGAGTTAAGCTTCTCTGATCATAAGCCTGTAATGTTTACTTGTTCTTTATCAGGTCAAAGTTCTAAAAGACATCAGCCTGTACTCCGGTCTCGTATTTTTAGTCCTACAGTTAATGAAGACTTATCTGCACATTTTAATGAGGCCTATCAGCTATATTCTCTTGATCCCTCTTTTAATAATTAAAATGCTGAACAACAACTTATTTAGTTTAATTCTACCTGCTTTGACATTTTAGATTGTATAGCCTCTTTGCGAAAAAGACAAAAAAAAATTAAGGCTGAACCATGGTTAAACAATATTATGCGGGCACTGAGACGAGTATGTCGACGTGCAGAGCGTAAGTGGAAAAAGGACAAGTTAACTGTGTCACTTGAAATCCTTCGTACTTCTTTGAACAACTATCAAAAATCTGTGAAAGCAGCTAAATCTAAATATTTTTCTGACATTATATCTAGAAATTGCCATAGACCCAGGGTTCTTTTTTCCACTATAAATTCTATCATAAATCTCTCTGTTGATTTTCATTTTGATGAACCTGCCATAGCTTGTGAAAATTTTCATAAATTCTTCACAAATAAAATAAGTGATATCAGACAGTTTATTATCCCTGCAGATTATGACTCCTCAGTCCCTCCAGCCTGTAGTTCGTCTTTTAGTGAATTTGAACCAATTTCTATAGTTCCTCTTCGAGAATATACTAAGCAATTAAAACCCACTACGTCTTTAACTGATATTATTCCAACACGTTTATTTATTAAGAATTTGGATGCTGTTGGGCCATGTATCCTGGATATAATAAATAAGATTCTCTCTGAAGGGACTGTCCCTGAATATTTTAAACATGCAACAATCAAACCTCTCTTAAGAAAACACAATTTGGACATGACTGTGTTATCGAACTTTATGCCCATTTCAAATTTACCTTTTATCTCAAAAATGTTAGAGAACGTTGTTTTTAATCAATTGATGAGCTATTTAGATTCAAATAGTGTGTTTGAAACTTTTCAGTCAGGTTTTAGGAAACAGCATAGTACTGAGTCTGCCCTGTTAAGAGTGTTAAATGACATCTTGCTATCAATTGATACTGGTAACTCTGTAGTGCTTCTGCTTTTAGATTTAAGTGCAGCATTTGACACTGTAGACCACAGTATCCTTATTTCCCGTCTTGAACACTGTGTGGGTATTGGTGGTTCTGTCCTAAAAGGGTTCAGATCCTTTTTGAATAATATAACTTTCTCAGTTTGTGTGGATGGGTGCTCATCATCTAAATCAGGGTTGACTTGTGGAGTTCCTCAAGGTTCTATCCTTGCTCCCATTTTTTTTCTTTGTATATGCTCCCGTTGGGTTCAATTTTTAATAAGCACAAAGTGTCGTTTCATTGCTATGCTGATGACACACAAATGTATGTGCCTTTTAAGCAAAATGACAACCAGAATTTGAGTGCTTTATCTGATGGTCTGTCTGATATTAAGGCTTGGATGTCTCTTAATTGTTTTAATCTCAATGAGAGTAAGACTGAGGCAATTGTGTTCGGTTTTTAGCTGTATCTGGCAATATACAGCAAGTGATGAGTGATCTGGCTGCATATGTCAAGCCCTCTGTAAAAAAATTGGGTGTTGTGTTTGATTCTGCTTTGACTTTTGATAAGCAAGTAAATGCAGTAGTCAAATCGAGTTTTTTTCAGCTAAGACTCTTTTTAACTTGTGCTGAGTTCGAGAGAGTTATACATGCTTTTATCTCATCTCGACTAGACTACTGCAATTCAATGTATATTGGTATTAACCAATCATATATGAATCGTCTCCAAACAGTACAAAATGCAGCTGCCAGACTTCTGACTGGCACCCGCAAATATGAACATATTACCCCTGTCCTACTATCTTTGCGCTGGCTCCCAGTCCATTTTAAAATAGAGTTTAAAAATGTATTTTTTGTTTTTAAGGTCTTGAATGGACTGGCACCTTTGTATCTTTCTGACCTTTTGAGCTTACGCAGTCCAGGTAGATGTTTAAGGTCATCGAATCAGAAACTTTTATTGGTCCCTAGATCTAGGCTGAAGAAAAAAGGTGACCGGGCTTTTGCCATTGCTGGCGCTAAATTGTGGAACAGCCTTTTCAGTCTCTATTAGAACGATTCCAACAGAATCACTTTTTAAAACAAGGCTTAAAGCCTACCTCTTTGAGAGAGCTTTTGATGTATGAGCCAACAGGAGTTTATTATTTCAGATTATTATTTGTTTGTTTTTGTTTTTACAATTTTTATGTATTTAGAATTTTTCTAAACTTTATTGTTCAGCACAATGGTCAACCAGTGTTGTTTTATTGTGCTTTATTAATAAAAATAAATAAAAATACAAAATCAGCATAAATCAGCCTAGACCAGCACTATACCAGCACTAACCAGCATAAACAAGCCTGGACCAGCACTAACTAGCATAAACCAGCCTGGACCAGCACTATATCAGCATAAATCAACCTGGACCAGCACTATACCAGCACTAACCAGCATAAACAAGCCTGGACCAGCACTAACCAGCATAAACAAGCCTGGACCAGCACTAACCAGCATAAACAAGCCTGGACCAGCACTATATCCGCATCAACCAGCCTGGACCAGTATAAACCAGCCTGGACCAGCACTATACCAGCACTAACCAGCAAAAACCAGCCTGAACCAGCACTAACCAGCATTATACCAGCATGGACCAGCTTGGAATCTATGATGGATTCTTCAGCAGGGATAAGTAATTAATATCTGCTAGCTCATAACACTCGTACAGTCCGGGGGGAGTCTGATGCATTGACAGGAGGCTCATCATGCAGGTTTCTCCCAACCCAGCGTTCATGTTGCAAATGGCATGATCCATTCGCAAGTCACTGTAGATTACCAGAGATTACAAGACCGCAGAAAAAAAGAACGAAGGTCATGTATATTTCAGAGGGATTAAATGTTTAAAATGATCCATATGTTCATATGAGTAATGCACAATGCCAAAAAATGAAATATGCGTAGTCTGTTTTTCCCTCTGTTGAATAAAAATAAACGTAAAATAAACTTTTTTTAATCATACCTAACATGTATTTTATTAAAACACAGCACAGTTTATTATTTTAAACATGAAAAATGACATTATAAAAGCATTTATCAAGGAAGTAATTTTGGTTAATACAGTCTTAATGTTGTCTATAAAGATTGTTTCCTCAACATATCGAAAGTAAATTTCAATATTGTGCAGAAAGGTTTATGTGAACGCCAGTGGAGGACAGCATCCTCACACACCACATGTACAGTTACAGTATGTACATGAAGTGTAAGGAAACTCGTTTTAAGTGTTTTGTGTAATACGAGTGAAGAGCCACTCACACAAACTGACCAACCCAACAAGCACACCATTTAGTTTTCTTAATATTGGATCACAACAACATTTAGCAAATAACAATGCAAAGATTTTCACTGATTGGCGTCCCTGATAAATGCATGCATTAAAATAACTAATGTTTACTCATTCTTGAAGGAGAAATGGAGTCGTGTGTGGCCAGCTTTTCTCAGATCAGTCCTCTGATTCTGAGACATTTCATACCGGTGGCTTCTTGTTTTTATTTGTGAATAATAACCACATATTTCAACTTAAGTAATTGCTTTTGTTAAATAATTAAAACGTGCAACACCTAGAAAATACGAAGAGTTCAATATCCTGGCTCAAGAAGGCATAGAGACCCAGTGGATGATTGTCTTGTACAGATCCGCTGTGGCGTTAAGTGTAGATGCACCAGTAGATGATGTTGAAGAGTGTGTAAGCGGCGGGAAAGATCCCTCGGGAGTACTTGTCTATGGCATGAGTGTCTATCCAGATGTTGACGTAGCCCCGGGACATCTTCACATGACTCGTTCTCTGGCTGTTGGCGAGGGTCAGCTGGGCCAGGATCTGCTCCTGCCTCGCGCCGTTCTCAGGTATCCCATACATCCCTGTTGCACTGGGATCCACGTCGCTGTAGCACGTGGTCATCATCATGTCCTCGTCTGGGTTTGCTATTCCACATGTGCAAGGCAACTGCAACATCAAGCCGTAAGCTCAGATATTAAATCACTCTTAATTTACCAGAATCAGAGACAAGCAAACAGTGGCCTTACTTGATTTCTGAGCTTCCTCTCTCGGCGCTCCTGCACGGTGGTCAGGTAATTGACGGCCGCGTACTCGATGACCGAGAGGAAGACGAAAACGAAGCTGACCCACAGGTAAATGTCCACGGCTTTGATGTAGGAGACTCTGGGCATGGAGGCGTTGACTCCGGTGATGATTGTGGACATCGTGAGAACCGTCGTGATGCCTGTGAGTGAAAGCCGCATTCAGTGCATGGACGTGATTTTGAGGACTGTTACAGGTGAACGTCTTTTTAAGACGTTTTTTTGTTCAAATTAAACATTTATTCAGATCAATTTACATTGCATTCAAAGTTTACATTTAATTACATTCATGCATTCCCTGGGAATCAAACCCATGATCTCAGAATTGTTTGCACCTTTCAAACTGAAACCACACTGAATAATTTCTCACTTACATGACACTTAATTAGTACATGTTTAATTATATTTGTTTATGGGTGATTCTTAGACTATGGGCACTTTGATGTTATTTGGTCATATTTAAAAAAAATGCATATAATTTTGGACAAATTCCTCTTTCTTTGTTTTGTTCTTTTCCTTCTTTTTTCATGCTTTTCAACCTCCTTATATGTGTCAAAATCACTGTTTTCTTCTTGTCGCATACCCAGACTTCAACAATGAAAATAGAGTTTAAAAATATGACTTATCTGGTTACTATAAATGTACCTGAATTAAGCACTAGTAATATATTTAAATACATTATAGTATTTAATGTGAGACCACTATCAATGTTACTTTTTATACAAAATATAGCTGTCGCACAATATTGCTGTCATTTCCACCACAACACTGTACTGTCTCTTTAAAAAAATTAAGATTGTTTAGGTGGTTTCTATGGAAACGTTCGGTGACATCAGAGCACATGTTGCACATGGAGGGAATTTAAAGTTTCATCAACAACAAATGGAGAAAAATCAAGGTAAATATTGCTTGATCAGTTCATATGTTTATTCTGCATCATTTCCAAACATGCTGTACCTTCAAGGGTGTTTTATTTTTAAGCTAAAAAGAGTATTTTGCATACATTAAATGCTAAGTATTAATTCAAAGATAATCAGTGAAGCTATCTTCCATTTTTTTCACAAAAAACTACAGAAATGTCATTTCCAGCACACTGCCTCTGTAGTGGAAATGACATGTATGCTTACAAAGTACAATTGATATGTTTAATGACTTTGTTAATTGAGTTTAATGAGTGTGATGAGTTTAAAACTTTTTCTAATAAATATCTTTACAGTTTCTCTACATTCACATTAATTAATTGTCATTTCCATCACCACACACATTTTTTAATATATTTATATATTATATTTAAGTTCTAATCACACATTAAAAATGTATCCACAATTCATGAGATCATGCTCTATTTAATAAAAAATCTAGTTATTTAAGTTATATTCATTTTACTCAAACCAATATTACATTTCAGAGAGTGAGGTGTATAGTTCAGCATTTGGTCCTTAGGGCAGTTCATTTATCTCATTGACAAATGTATAATTATTGTGCATTGTGGAAGAACTGGTAAAACTACTTAAAAAAAATTATCTTGAGTGGCATAAGTTATTCTATTTTTAAGTAACAGCTGTGTATGGTGTTATAATACAAATAATAGATGCGGTGGAAATGAATTTTGTTCATTGCAAAAAAAAATAAAAAATACAATTTCTCTTGTAATCTAAGTATGTCCTCTTACACAGACCTAGACAACTTATTTAAACTTATGAAACTTTTGAAAAAGTGTTTTTAATTCAACTGCACAAGGCTGAAAGTGCCCCTAGTCGAAGAAGCACCCTTATGTGGATAAGTGTTATCGAACCGAGAGGCACTCTCGCCGGCACGGCTCTGCGGTCGATCCAGAACGACACCCAGGACAGCATGACCATCAGCGTGGCTGGGAAATACGTCTGCAGCAGGAAGAAGAAGACGTGACGCCGAAGAGTGAAGTGTATGTAGAGACGATTGTACCATCCTGGAAAACACAAATCTGGATTAATGTGCACAGCCTATCACGTTGGTGCAGTTTTACCATATTTTACTCCATTAAATAACCAAGGGTGCGTTTCCCAAAAGCATCGTTAGCTAACTATGGTCGTATTGAACTCTATTGGTAACGACGAAACTTGCGACCATAGTTGTTTTTGGGAAACGCAACCCAGATCGGTGGCGTGATGCACATCCAAACCTTAGACGGTGCTATTCAAGCAACATAAAGGGGAAACATTACGGCATGTGAAAAGACGGCTGAGATGTACTGTTTCATACACTTCGTTTGCGTTTAATATCATTGATCACAAAGTCACATGTTGGTTTAATAACCACATAGAGTCAGCTGAGCCGAGTCTTCAATCATGAGCAGCGCTGTTGTGAGGATATCAGCCGACGGTTCACCAACAGAAGTGTACACAAACATCTGATATTAGTGAGTTTGGAGCAATAAAAAACACAGTATGGGAAGATAAGCAAATCACAGAGGCAAGTTTTACCAGTACTACCCTTTGTGGAGAAGACAGTCCAGTCCTACAAGTTTCTAGTGATCTAGTGAAGACCTTGACTAGCTGGTTCAAGTGTGTTTAATTGGGAGTAGAGCTAAAAGCATTGGGATCATCTGAGTGAATAAAATGAAGTCAAGTTGGCGGAGGAAGCAAGATGAATACTTCACATAATTTACTCATGATGTTTAATCTTGGTTAGGCTTTGGGAACGGAGCTGTGATCTGATCCAGTCTGCTAGAACCATGATAAAGCAATATCACACGAGTAAGAGTGTGTTATATGGCCACAATGCAATCTTGCTTGGGTGATATGGTTCATATATAAAAGTTTAACTAACAAGTATATAAATAAGTTCAGGAGTGTGTCTAGCGTCACAGCAGTGATGACCCACAGCTCATGACCATAGGAGAGAGCAGGAACGTGGATAAACCGCTAAATCGAGAGCTTTGACTTGCAGCTCATCTTCTTCTTCACCACGACGGACCGGTACATCGACCGCATTACTGCAGAAGCTGCACCGATCCGTCTGTCAATCCATCCTTCCCTCACTCCTGAACAAGACCCAAGATACTTAAACTACTCCACTTGCGGCAGGAACACTCCACCAACCTGAAGTGGGCAAGCCACCTTTTTCCGACTGAGCAGCATGGCCTCGGACTTGGCCGATGTAGTAATAATTAATAAATAGTTAGTTGAGTTATATATTAACTCGTGGTTATCTATGCATTAGTTAAGCATTAATTAATGCATACTTGTGTATCTGTATTGTAAAGTTATCAGAAAATGAACAGCAAATTTTCATTTTTTATGTTAAAGCATGAAAAGTAGTGTGTATTCGTATTGTATTCAAGTGAAAATAACCCAGACTAATATGAGCAGAAGCCAGATGCTCAGCTCCTGCCCCAGGCTCCAGCTGAAAGCCACTGATGATCCCGAGCCCATCTGTTCTTCAGTCAGTCCTCTCTGGGTCAGCACCCTCGTACCTAAACGCTGTGTGTCGGTCAATAAAGGAGTAACACCTTCACAGTACAACCGTCACATGAACAGCAGAATCACCAGCAAACCTCAGGCAGAACAAGAACAGAACAATTCACACTGGAGACGAGCCTTTGTCCAGCGATGAAAACCAAGAACATCTGAGCTTCAAGACACGTATCCAGAGTCACTGCGACTGTTTCACTGGATCTGGTGGTTTTATTTGCCAAGCTGAAGGATCTACGCTAAGCATCCTATTCCACAAATGCATGTAAGAGCGCTGCATCGTTACCTGTGCTGCTGTAGAACGCAAGCTTAGTTGTGGTGTGGAACTTCTGGATGAGAAACTGGGACAGAGAAATCTTGTCATCGGTGTTCAGCGACTCGTTGCCCTTCTTCCAGTAAAGCATAAGGTCGTCGTCAGTGTACGCGTCTGAAATAATAACACATTAAACCCATCAGCTCTCACCGTCTTTGATAGAAAAAGGCTTCTGCACATTTGACCCACATGCATCTTATTTCTTAAGTTACACATAACCATATGTCAGAGAAGGCAACATGGATGAATGTGTGGTGTGTTTGTGTACGTACAGCTTTCGATCTCCAGTGAGCAGGTCTGTGTGTCCAGAGGAAATCGACTCAGGTCCATGTTACACATGGCAGTGACGGTCACTCTACAACAACACAATGGTCAGATGATCAACACATCGTTCAGTGGCATGCTGACACACATCAGAAGAAAGGTCAAATTGGCTATATTCAGTATTTTTATCTTTATTTACACTCACTAGCCACTATATTGCCTTTGGATTGTTTAGTTGGGGAACAAATTTCTAGTGATTATCATCAATTTGATTTCAGAGATACTATTTAAACTACAATAAGCTAGACAATGACATCAATAATGAAATGCCTTTAACTTAAAATTGAGTGTTTAATCTTATTATTATACATTAATGACACTCTATCCGACAATTTGATACTGTTAAGTGCTCTGACACAATCTGTATTGTTAAAAGCGCTATATAAATAAAGGTGACTTGACTTTATTAGGTACACCATGCTAGTACCATGTTGGACCCACTTTTGCCTTCAGAACTGCTTTGATTCTTCGTGGCATAGATTTAACAGGGTTTGGAAACATTGCTCAGAGATGTTGGTCCATATTGATACGATAGCATCACACAGTCGCTGCAGATTTGTCCATGATGTGAATCTCCCGTTCCACCACATCTCAAAGGTGCTCTATTAGATTGAGATCTGGAGACTGTGGAGGCCGTTTGAGTAAAGTGAACTCATTGTCATGTTTGAGATGATTTGAGCTTTGGTGCATTATCCTGCTGGAAGTATTTTTTGTATTTTTATTTATTTTTATTTATAAAGCACACTAAAACAACACTGGTTGACCATTGTGCTGAACAATATAGTTTAGAAAGATTCAAAATACATAAAAATTGTAAAAACACAAAAACAAACTAATAATAATCTGAAATAATAAACTCCTGTTGGCTCATACATCAAAAGCTCTCTCAAAGAGGTAGGCTTTAAGCCTTGTTTTAAAAAGTGATTCTGTTGGAATCGTTCTAATAGAGACTGAAAAGGCTGTTCCACAATTTAGGGCCGGCAATGGCAAAAGCCCGGTCACCTTTTTTCTTCAGCCTAGATCTAGGGACCAATAAAAGTTTCTGATTCGATGACCTTAAACATCTACCTGGACTGCGTAAGCTCAAAAGGTCAGAAAGATACAAAGGTGCCAGTCCATTCAAGACCTTAAAAACAAAAAATACATTTTTAAACTATTTTAAAATGGACTGGGAGCCAGCGCAAAGATAGTAGGACAGGGGTAATATGTTCATATTTGCGAGTGCCAGTCAGAAGTCTGGCAGCTGCATTTTGTACTGTTTGAAGATGATTCATTTATGATTGGTTAATACCAATATACATTGAATTGCAGTAGTCTAGTCGAGATGAGATAAAAGCATGTATAACTCTCTCGAACTCAAGTTAAAAAGCCCTTCACCTTAGAAAGGAGTCTTAGCTGAAAAAAACTCGATTTGACTACTGCATTTACTTGCTTATCAAAAGTCAAAGCAGAATCAAACACAACACTCAATTTTTTTACAGAGGGCTTGACATATGCAGCCAGATCACCCATCACTTGCTGTATATTGTCAGATACAGCTAAAAACCGAACACAATTGCCTCAGTCTTACTCTCATTGAAAGTAATAAATATTTATTTCTCACTGTAATAAATAAATAAATAATATCAGACAGACCATCAGATAAAGCACTCAATTTCTGGTTGTCATTTTGCTTAAATTAAAAAAACAAATTTGTGTGTCATCAGCATAGCAATGAAACGACACTTTGTGCTTATTAAAAATTGAACCCAATGGGAGCATATACAAAGAAAAAAAATGGGAGCAAGGATAGAACCTTGAGGAACTCCACAAGTCAACCCCGATTTAGATGATGAGCACCCATCCATACAAACTGAGAAAGTTATATTATTCAAAAAGGATCTGAACCATTTTAGGACAGAACCACCAATACCCACACAGTGTTCAAGACGGGAAATAAGGATACTGTGGTCTACAGTGTCAAATGCTGCACTTAAATCTAAAAGCAGAAGCACTACAGAGTTACCAGTATCAATTGATAGCAAGATGTCATTTAACACTCTTAACAGGGCAGACTCAGTACTATGCTGTTTCCTAAAACCTGACTGAAAAGTTTCAAACACACTATTTGAATCTAAATAGCTCATCAATTGATTAAAAACAACGTTCTCTAACATTTTTGAGATAAAAGGTAAATTTGAAATGGGCCTAAATTTGGATAACACAGTCATGTCCGAATTGTGTTTTTTTAAGAGAGGTTTGATTGTTGCATGTTTAAAATATTCAGGGACAGTCCCTTCAGAGAGAATCTTATTTATTATATCCAGGATACATGGCCCAACAGCATCCAAATTCTTCATAAATAAACGTGTTGGAATAATATCAGTTAAAGACGTAGTGGGTTTTAATTGCTTAGTATATTCTCGAAGAGGAACTATAGAAATTGGTTCAAATTCACTAAAAGACGAACTACAGGCTGGAGGGACTGAGGAGTCATAATCTGCAGGGATAATAAGCTGTCTGATATTACTTATTTTATTTGTGAAGAATTTATGAAAATTTTCACAAGCTATGGCAGGTTCATCAAAATGAAAATCAACAGAGAGATTTATGATAGAATTTATAGTGGAAAAAAGAACCCTGGGTCTATGGCAATTTCTAGATATAATGTCAGAAAAATATTTAGATTTAGCTGCTTTCACAGATTTTTGATAGTTGTTCAAAGAAGTACGAAGGATTTCAAGTGACACAGTTAACTTGTCCTTTTCCCACTTCCGCTCTGCACGTCGACATACTCGTCTCAGTGCCCGCATAATATTGTTTAACGATGGTTCAGCCTTAATTTTTTTTTGTCTTTTTCGCAAAGAGGCTATACAATCTAAAATGTCAGAGCAGGTAGAATTAAACTAAATAAGTTGTTGTTCAGCATTTTAATTATTAAAAGAGGGATCAAGAGAATATAGCTGATAGGCCTCATTAAAATGTGCAGATAAGTCTTCATTAACTGTAGGACTAAAAATACGAGACCGGAGTACAGGCTGATGTCTTTTAGAACTTTGACCTGATAAAGAACAAGTAAACATTACAGGCTTATGATCAGAGAAGCTTAACTCACAGATTTCAAGATCACATATAGAATGACCATATACCAAAACCAGGTCAAGTGTATGGCCCAATGAATGTGTAGGACCTTTAACCATTTGGACCAAATCAAAAGAGTCAATAAGACTTGTAAAATCCTTTGCTAGGGGATTAGTATCACAACAGACATGAATATTAAAATCCACAGCAGTGTCTGTCAAACTGTGTAACAATTCCTCCTAAAAAATTAGCAAATTCATTGGTAAAATCCTTGTTTGGTTTCGGTGGACAATATACAACAGCAATCAACAAATTTTTGTCCTTCTTCAAATAAAACATTTGTACTTCAAAACTGGAGAACGTCTCAGTTTGTACGCTCTGACAGCCAAAGCTGCTTTTAAAGACGGATGCTAAACCGCCACCCATTCCAGTAGTTCTTGGACAGTTTATAAAAGTACAATTTGAAGGAACAAGATCAGAGAAAGGACTCAAATCACCCACAGTCAACCAGGTAGCATCAGAAGATGGTACACTGTAGTCGTAAAGGGATGGACATGGCCAGCAACAATACTCAGGTCGGCTGTGGCATTTTAACCGTGCTTAATTGGTACAAATGTGCCAAGAAAATACCCCCCACACCATTAAACCACCACCACCAGCCTGAACCGTTGAGACAACGGCTTTCATGTTCTTTACGCCAAATTCTGACCCTATCATCTGAATGTAACAGCAGAAATCCAGACTCATCACATGTTTCCAATCTTCTATTGTCCAACTTTGGTGATCCTGTGTGAATTGTAGCCTCCGTGTCCTGTTCTTATCTGACGGAGTGGCAACCGGTGTGGTTTTCTGCTGCTGGAACACATCTGCTTCAGGGTTCGACGTGTTGTGTGTTCAGATATGTATTCTGCAGAACTTGGTTGGTTATTTGAGTGACTGTTGTCTTTCTATCATCTCTAACCAGTCCATTCTCCTCTGACATCAACAAGGCATTGTCGTCCACACAACTGCCGCTCACTGGATATTTTATCTTTTTCGGACCATTCTCTGTAAACCCTAGAGATGGTTGTGTGTGAAAATCCCAGTAGATCAGCAGTTTCTGAAATGCATCAATCCTCTCGCATTCCTGATGTCCTCGTGTCATTGTTCACAAAGGTCATGTTGTAATATAACAGTGCTCTTTGTTAGTATTACCTGATGTAAACTATGGCAACTGTTTGGATGACAGTTACTGTATTGAAATGCAAAAGACTGCACTTCTTATGTATGCCATATATCCATTTCAAAAGTACAAATTTACACTTTACTCTATGTGGGGTATTGATTGAAAAAGACTGGATATGATTCATAGTTACACTTTTACTAGTGGTCTGACCAAAAATAAAATATATATAAAAATATGTCTATCAACACATTACAACGTCATTGTGAAATAGAAAAGAGATATGTGCACAAAGGCGAAAATAAAAATGAGAAAGTCCAGTCAGAATTTGTAAGTCTTGTGTTGTCCTCTGTCTATAAACGCTTTCCAATTGATGGTTGATGAGATGCACATTTGAGCTGTTACAGAGAACTAGTTTATCATTGGTTGATCTATATTCTCTTTATTAGTGAAAGTCAAGATTCCCTTATTCAGTAATACAGTTTTTCTCAATTGCTAAAACACAATTTCTGAAACCTTGCTCCATTTTCTTAAAACATTAAACACAAAACCTCATCTTCAAGCACTATTTACAAAACCTCTGAGTGATCAAAATGATATACACTATCAAGCAGTCAGTAAAAAATGCTCAAAAAAATAGAAAACACATTGTTGAAAACATATAGTTCTAAATTTTTATCTCAAAACAAATTTCATATTTTTCCGTCATTGTCTTTTGATGAACGAAAACATGTTCTATTATAGTAGCTCAAAATTAATCAGAATTTAATACTCTGCTTTGTTCTTTGCATTTTTTTCGTTCTTCCTCCTCCTTGTACCCCTATTTTTACAGTACTGTACCCTGCATCTCACAATCTTGTCCTTTGTCTCCGTGATACTGTAATTATTGTTCTTTGTTGACATGAATCTGCAACCACTCGAAATCTATTGAGGAGTCAGTACTGTTAACAAATGGAAAGCACAATGTTCAGGGCCATACGATTTGTTCATTGTACAGTATACAGCCTACAATGCACTGTACTACAGTATACATTACTAAAAGGGACAAAAATCAAAGGAGTAAACATGTGATCAATGTGCTTCTTCTTGTCTTTGGGCTGGGTCAGGCCAGAGACTTCGTCGACATCACAAGCAATATTGTCCCTCCTGAGGCAACGGGGGAACGGGCTTATATTGGTTGTCACATCATTTGAAACAAGTTACATCAATTTTGAGTGGTTGTGTTCAATCAATGACATGTTCTCTATTTGTATTTGATTGCTGCCACTTGTGTTTACCAGTATGGATGACATGTGCATTAGAGTGCAGTAGGTGTTTTGAGAATGAGAATGTGTTTAGAGTTTTGCTGAAAAGTCTAAGTGAGATCTGCAAATTGTGTTTTTCCATGTGTTAAATGGTTTAAGGTATTGACAACAGCCTGCACAATTAGCTAAATGAGGTCAGGCAACTGAGAACTTTGTTAAGCCAATGGGTTTTAGTGTTTTAGCAGTTGAGAAAAACTGTAAAACGTCTCATTGAAATGTGTGGAAACTAGGCTTGACAGTTTATGACAACTAGATCAACCATTTTGCATTTAACGTAATGATGAACTAATAGACTTGAGGTTTAGAGGGTAAGACTATACCACACAGATAACTATATAATACATTTGGAGCAACATGACAATAGTTACCGATGATGTAGGAAACCAGTACACAATCAGTTGCATGACTGTACCAAAGCAATCGCAACATGCTCAAAAGAACGAGAAACGTTTTATGATGTGCACCAGAGACTAGATGATGTATTAGTTTTGAGAAAGTTGATTCGAGAAATGCACCAAAGCACGAGAAACACTGTAAGCTGCCCTTTATCCATCGACGGTTCTGATTGGTGTGTGATATGTTTGGACTCTTAGTGTCTCCACTTAGATAATTGTGTGCTTTCTATATGAGCACATGATGTAATCTCTGATATGAAGGGATTTGTGTGTAGAGTTTTACAGTAACAGTTCACCAAATCTGACTCGTGTGTTAAAGCAGGGGATAGTGTTTATAGGTCACCAAAAATGGCGTTATGGTTTTGAAATTGTAGTTCAAAAGTCTAGTTATAGTGTTTTGTATAGTGTACAGTGTCTAGTTATATTTTGGCAATTTAGAAAAACTGTAATTTACCAGTCTAACGAATAACAGTGCTTCATAAACTTGCCAACGGTATAGTTGCTACCCTCATTTGGTGCTCGGCATGTGTTAATTTTAGGCCCTGCTCAGACTATATACGTCCCTGGAGCACAAAATCAGTCATATAGGTATATTTGTAGATATAGACAACAACACATTGCATGGGTCAAAATTATACATTTTTCTGTTATACCAAAAATCATTAGGATATTAAGATCTTGTTCCATGAAGATATTTTGTACCGTAAATATATCAAAACTTAGTGATATGCATTGCTAAGAACTTAATTTGAACAATTTTATAGATGATTTTCTCAATATTTAGATTATTTTGCACCCTCAGATTCCAGATTTTCAAATATTGTCCGATCATAACAAACCATACATCAATGGAAATATTATTTATTCAGCTTCCAGATGATGCATAAATCTCAATTTCCAAAAATGGACCCTTATGACTGGTTTTGTGCTCCAGGGTCACATATGGTAAGATAAGGAATTAGATAATTGACTGAGATCATTAACATCTGTGACTGTTTCTGTCAGGTTCATATGAAAGCGTTCACCTCAGACTGTAGAGCACGTTTCCGTCGGGATACACTCGTAACATCAAGTTCTCTGTTGTCGTGTCGTGGATGAAAGATCTTTTGGAATGAACAAAGAACATGTCGGGCACCCAGATCTTCTTCACCAGCCGGCTGTCGAACGTCATGCTTTGATTATTGGTGCTCGGAAAGGACAAACGCTCGTCTTTCCAGTAATGTCTCAAATACAGTGTCATGGTAAAATCCTGAGCAGAAACACCAGATGAAAAAAACAATTAAACGCGAACTGAGCAGATGTTAGAGTCACTTGAGGTTGTGCGTCGCAGCGGTTTTACCACAGCATGACGCAAACCATTACGACATCAATATTACATTTAATGATTAATAACCACTAAACAACACAGTGCTATAGGAAATAGTGCTTTAAACATGACTCGCAACTGTCCATTTTATTACTATAATTCTTTAGTGAAAACAAGACTCTCAAAATATGCGGTAGTTGTGCCAGAAAGTAACGTAATATTTTCACTACTATATTTCATAAAACCATATCAATCCTTGTTATTTTAAACTGTAGAAACCAACACGATAGCGATGTAGTAAAGAAGCCCATTCGTTTTCAGTGAGTCTGTCGATTCAATTGATTGACTCACAATAATAATTATGTATGCTCTTAATTAAGCACTCACCATGTCCGCCTCAGAGATGGTGTCGAGACTTTCGACCTGGACATCCACACCTACTGGAATCGGAGGTCCTGCAAGTGGACATTTACATGCAAAAGTTGTGTTTTTGCAAATGTGATGAAAAAGAAAGCATGAGATATCACGAGATATTACAGCAGCACTGTGAGCAGATGGGATTAAACGCTGCACTATCTGTGGCCTATTTTAGCTCAGACTCGCTATCGTCTGTGACACAAGCGCTTGAACACAACTGGGTCACGAACAATCACAGTGCTGCCGTCTCCCATCTGGACACCCGGCTCTGTTTTTCTTTCCCGAAGCAGGAGAGTTCATGAAGAGAGTGTTGTAATGTTATCAGCGGCTAGTTGTGATGCCTCCGTCATAATAGAAATGCCTTGTGAAGCTGGATTAAGAGGATGTTTTTACCATGCAGCTTAACCATGGGTTTGATTCCTGATACAAATGCATGCTTACACTTTATTTCGATTGTGTGAGTCTTGGGAACTTTGCATCTACATGTCTACTAACTCTCAGTAGGGTAGCTTTAGGGTTAGTTGGACCTATCAAAATAAAGTGTTAGAAGATATTGATACTGCTAGTTATGTAGATGCAAAGTTAGTAGGATGTCTAAAGTGAACTAAAGTGTTATCAAATGCACACCTTTGAACTTTAACAAATGCATAAATGTGTATGTATTGATTTAGGTACAGTTGGACAGCATAACATGAACTAAGCAATTAAAAGCATCCATAAATATAAAAGTATTTGCAGTGTTGCAGTGTGTTAGCCATGAAACCATAAACAAAGTCCATGCAGGACTCTATATATGTATTTATGTGATCCTGGAGCACAGAAGCAGTCATAAGCAGTAGAGGTATATTTGTAGAAATAGTCAACAATACATTGTATGGGTCAAAATTATATTTAAAAAAATTGTGCCAAAATCATTAGATATTAAGATCATGTTCCATAAAGATATTTTTTACTGTAAATATATCAAAACTCAGTAATATGCATTGCTAAGAACTTCATTTGAACAACTTTAAAGATGATTTTCTCAATATTTAGATTTTTTTGCACCCTCAGATTTCATATTTTCAAATATTGTCCAAACCATACATCAATGGAAATATTATTTATTCAGCTTCCAGATGATACATCTCAATATGTAAAAATGGACCCTTAAGACTGGTTTTGTGCTCCAGGGTCACGTATGTGGCTCTTGCTCACCTCCAAATGCTGGTCTCATTGTAAAATCATGGTCATCGATCCTCAACAGCTGCTCAGATTTGGTCATCGGCGTTTTTGTCATGTCTGGACTTCTTCTGAAGATTGGGCTGAAATGATAATGAGAGTAGAACTATTACACAAAGCTGTCAGCTGAAGCTCAACAAGACATTCAACAGACTATGACTATTATAGATTATGATCTTAGAATTTGATTTATTTTCTCTCCACAGAAAAACTAAGATCTCAATGTATAAAACCATAAAAAGTGTTTTAATAGAAATACTAACACAAGATCCAAATTGAATGATATTGTACCTGCCAGATTTGTGGGTTCCTCCATCCGCTCGTGTCGTTTCTCTCCTTAATGAACGAGATAAAGATAATTAAATTAAATTCTGTCGTATCAACAGGACCACAACTTCCAAGTACCAAGTACCAACTTCGTAAACCTGCTCTTAAGGTTTTCAGTGGAGCTGATTACACTCACATTTGACAACATATTTAAAGAGATAGTTCACACAAAAATTAAAACGAGCTCATGTTTTACTCACCCTCGAAGCATCCAAGGACTTGCTTCTTTCAGACGAATGCAATTGGAGTTATATTACATGTTTATTGCTCCTGCATGCGTTATAATGTTTTTATTAAACAGTCCAAAAGTACTCAAATAAAGTGCGTGCATCCATAATAAAACTCGGAGGGATGAACAAAGGCCTCTTGTAGCGAATCCATGCGTTTTTGTAAGAAAAATATCCATATTTACATATGCTTTACTTATTTCTCACTTCGGTTGAGTGTCATACTGCACTGTATAATGATGTATATTATAAATTTTGAGGAAAATAATAAATCTATTTTGGACAAAATGTGAAAAAGTGAAGCGTTGTGAATACTTTCCAGATGCACTGTAAGATGTACATTAGATGCATTCGCATATATTATTGACCCTGGAACAACATTTTAATCCATTTCCCTAAACCTACACCTAACCTTACCCATGAGTAATCCCTAAAATCATGATAGATCAATGACATGCAGCAAACACTGATTGTAAGCAACAATTATAAATGGGTTCTTCAAATCTGATTGGTTAATAACGATGTTGATCCAGGAACATGTCACACTTGGTAAAGTCAGGTTCTGCAAGATGTATGCGTCGCATGATTAGTGATGAACGCGGGTGGAGAGAGTAAAACAAAAACCGTAGCATAAAACGAGGATTTTTTATAAACAAAATATGTTTATTTTGTGCCTGAGCACATGTCTTTGTTTGTGTTGGTCATGTGCTCCCCTTGTCCCGCCTCCTCGTTTCCAGTTACCCCGCCCCCTTGTTTAGTCCTTCTATCGTCATCGTTTGCTCTCCTGCCCTGGACGCTTCAACTCTGGTGCTTCTGTGACTGCTCTACGTGTCAAGCCTCAGCTTCCAGCTCCTGCCTTGTTGCTGTAAAGTCTGGAACGGTCTCATCTCAGACCTACCTGTTTTCCAGGTGTGTGTTCTCGTCCAAGCTGCCCTATTGTTTGGACTGTGTCCCCATCTCACCTTTCTTGTCAATAAATATTCTGCTTCTGCATCTGGGTCATCCCTCTCAGAAAACCTGGCAATGGTTTTCCTTTGCTAAAGTAAGGAAACCTTGCTTTCTTTGCTCCGACAGTCAGCGGAAGTGACAGAAAAGTATCTAAAACATTGTAAATATAGATACCGGTTCTAGGATTTCATTTTTAGGCACCATTATATACAACGATACAAATGACCGAAATAAACAGTATTTTACTGTATATATGAAAACTGTATTGGCACAGTTATCTATTAAAGTTACTTAGTAAAGAGCAGTGAGTGAGTGGTTTTCCTTTCGCTGTTTGATTAACATTATTAGCCTAATATAATCCGTTATACTGACACACATCCAATATAACTGTTTATGTTTATTTAAGACGTACCCGACTGTGTGTACATGGATGCACGTCAAGACAGACATTGTGGCATAATGTTGTGTGTATTTGCTCGAGAAGATGTATAAGTGAATGACCCGATCTCGTGAAAGCACGTTTCAATGGCATGAGTTTCTGTTTCTATTTGGTGTGTTATTTATACGCATGCATGTGAGACGCTAGGGTTCGGTTAGGGGTGTGGGGGAGGTGTCATAAGCATGCCAAAGTCAGTTTCTGTGTGTAAATAGCACTCAGAGTAAACACAGAGACGTACTTTCATGAGACACAGTAACGATCTATCACAGCTGATTATAGTTTATGGGGCTGAGTCGACACATAAGGGAACTGAAGGCCACAAAGTAAAAAGGGTCTAGAACTGCCCCTGGATACTTTTCTCACAAAATGCATAGATTCTAGGGGTGTGAACCTACACTGATCTTACGGTTCGGTTCGATTACCATTATCATGTCATCAGTTCGGTTCGATATCACGATGCACTGCATCCTCAATTGTCAATTTTACTTCACATGTACACAATTTTGTCAATAAATACAAGCAGACAGATATATGAACTGAACCTTTAATTTGACCTGCTCAGAGAAAATGGGCGTCTTGAATGCATCAAACTAAACTAGGTCTGGGCACAGAAGACAACAGGAGCACTCAGAACAAATACACACAAGTAAATACTAAATACTTGGCACTGACGGGGTTAATAACGGCATGGGGTGAAAACGGCTGATGTGGGTTCTCACGTTAGTTGTATTACCCCCTGCATATTTTATTTGTGCGTGACATGATTTACACCAGCGGTTCTCATTTCCAGTCAATTTGTTAACACACCTGATTCAGATAATCAGCTCATTAGAAGTGCGCTCCGTGCATGAACTGTGTTTCAATTGACATGCTCCCTACACAGTGTCCATTGTTCCCTACTCCCTGAGCAGGGGACAACCGTTGTAGTTTACTTTGGAACATTCATTCATGGTTTGCGCTGCGCAGTGTAGTGCCTCGTATGCATGAGAACACGCACAAAAGGATTGAGAAACAGCACATTCCTAAGGGAGTCGTAAAAGGTTAATACATGAGCGATCCGCATTTAACTGGCTGGCCGAGTTCCTGCCCTAAGTACCCTTATCTCAGGAGACCCCTAAAAACTAGGAGAGATTTAAGGTAAACATCTGGATGTTCTCCAAAACAGGACAAAATAACTCTTTATCTGGACGTGATCCCGGAGGACCATTTAACTATAACTCAATGATGCTATCAACAAAGAAGATGGAAGATGGACATACTGTGTGATTTTCAAGTTGAACTATTTTGCTCAAATTGGATAAAGTACTAATTTTGTTTGTTGTTATCGTTGGCCACGAAGCAAGATGAACTAAATTGTTAAAGATATACTGATGCTAATGGTCGCTGGACGAGTCGTTAATAAAGTATATATCATAAGTTAAAGATTAATATCACTTTAATCAAAGCAATATTGAATCTTTAATAAATGAATCCCCGAAGATGAAATAATAGCTTCTAGATTTATTACAGATTTATTACAGCAGCGTCTTCACGCACGGACGTGTGACATCATATACTTCTGATATATATTTTAATTCATGTCTCGCACACTTCAATGCACTTTGAATGGAGTATGTTGGCTTCGAAATGGAATCAGGAATATCCTGGTGATGTCCACTTCGCAGGGCATTCGAATAGAACAAACATCTGAAGGGGGGGGCGCGAGGACTGTAATTGAGAACCGCTGATTTAATTATACGCCGTCTCGCCTCCATACATCGTTGTATGCTCCCGTGACAAAGCATGTGCCAAACAAATGACGTCAGAAAAGCTTCAGTACATTATAATCGGTTATGGTCTATTACTGCACCGATACCAAATCGTCCTCATCTGCATCGCGATGCACCGTAGAAATGATTAATTTCGACCCAACCCCCCCCCCAATGGATTCACTACAGGAGGCCGTTATTCCCCCCTCGGAGCCGTGTGAGCATGTTTTATTATGGATGCACGCACTTTATTTGACTACTTTTGGACTGTTGGACAAAAACACCAATCTAACGCTTGGAGGAGCAAGGGAGAATTTTTATATAACCCCAATTGCATTCGTCTGAAAGAAGAAATCATATACAGCTAGGATGCTTTGAGGGGGAGTAAACCATGGACTGGTTTTCATTTTTTGTTGAACTAATGCTTTAACAAATGGACAGCTCTTCGTCTGTACCTTTGTGAGGCTTTAATGCAGCAGATGTTTAATTTTTGATCAGTTGTACAGCATGACTCCCGACTGTGCATCACATTCATCCGTTTTAAAGCATCTTTAGCTCATTATTATGTGCGTGTGAAGTGATGATTGATGTGATGTTACTGGTCACGGCCAGTTGGTTAATAATCCGCTCATCAGAAATCCAGAACAGACCAGCAGTGCGTCTCCTCATCATGACAATCGCAGATCATAGACTCTGACTATTAAACGTTGCTTATTGGCATCGATGGGTGTGTGAACATGCATGGAAACCCTTCATTGCACAAAAGGATCACACCGAGTTTAAAGGTTTACAGCCACTGAACTAGATGAGGATCGCTGAAGTTGATCTGTGTAGTGCTTTTCACGAAAATTTTACGTCTCTACATTATATATAGGAGTGGGTGACTATGGCAGAAATGTACAGTTAAAATCATTACAAATGACACGTAATCAAACAGACGGAGAACACTATTAACTGCAATGATTATGTGTTGCGATTAAGCTAAATTGGGTAGTTTTATATGTTTTATATACGATGCTGTTTGATTACTAACTCTTAAGAGATGATGCCTTTCTAACGCCTTCTGGACACACTCGGGTGAAAGTCAAGCTTCAGATACAGATCTGAGATCCGGCATTAAAAAAGCAAGCTGACAGAATATCATCAGATTTCAACAGACAACAAAACATCCTCATTTTCAGACTTGTTCATTTCATCATGATCTGTTTTCGTGGTGTGTGTGTGTGTGTGTGTGTGTGCGTGTGTATGCGTGTGTGTGTGTGTGTGTGTGTGTGTGTGTGTGTGTGTGTGTGTGTGTGTGTGTGTGTGTGTGAGTGTGTGTGTGTGCGTGTGCGTGTGTGTGTGTACGTGCGTGCATGCGTGCATGCGTGTGTGTGTGTGTGTGTGTGTGTGTGAACTGGTATATATGGTTTATGAGGACACAAATCTTTATAATAACATGGGTATTACAACATGAAGGTGGTTTATGAGGACACTGCCTATGTCCCCGTAAACCAAACGGCTTAAAAAACATATTAAATTGTGTTGTTTTTTTAATCTAAAAATGCACAAAGTCTCCTGTTAGGGCTAAGTTTAGGTGTAATAATAACACATACAGTTTGTACAGTATAAAAAACATAACGCCTATGGAGAGTCCCCGTAAAACACATATGCCAGACTGTGTGTGTGTGTGTGTGTGTGTGTGTGTGTGTGTGTGTGTGTGTGTTATTACGTTTCCCTGCATGGACCATCAAATCAACAGATAACAACACTGACTTTATGAAATTAGCATTCCATGCTATTATAACCCAGTAAACACCTCCTTCAATCAATTAAATCCCCATGAAATATATCTAAAAATCCTGACAAATGGAGCACGCTTTACAATAAAATAAAATAAAGTGTGTGTGGGGGGTCTTCAGGTTAAGTGTCTAAAGTGTTAACCAGCAAATAATCTATAAACGAGCATCACACCTTAAGTTCTTAAAGATCCAGTGAATGACAATCTATTGTTTTCCAAGATAATGCAGGCAAACACTGAAAGTATACAACGCTGATTTCATTCCTTTGCACTCGACAGGCCACGTTCACAACAGGATCATTACCTGCTCTGCTTGTAGGCTTTGTGATCTCTTTTGTGGGTCGATCTTCCGGCGGCACCCACCAGACAGACGCAGATGAACACAAACACAGTCTCCAGCTGCATGGTGCACATATCCCAGTGTTCACATCCTCAGCCCAAACCAGCCTCATCCGTTCTTTACTGGTGCAGCCGGACCCAACACCATCACACACAGCTTAATCTGCACACTGGGGGAAGCAATCTCGACTAAACCCATAAGTCCTTGAGCGTCAGATGGCACAGATTTGATCCCTCCAGTGATGGATGCGTGATGCGCCGCCCCCAAACCAATTCTCCTAATGATGCTGTGCTCTGTTCTTTTCTGGCGAGGTCAGATGTGAGGATGCTGCTGATGCGAGAGATGCTCGAGCAGCTGAGACGTTCCCTTCACAGAGACTCTGCGTCTCCACTAAAACACAGTCTTACGATAAAAGGAAGAACGCATGCTTCTGTCATTAAACTGAACATTACTACTACAATCCCAAATCTCAAACTATAACATCTAGTAGTTGCAAGGACCGATGCATTAGAAATAATGCCAGTTATGAAATGAAAAAGCATGAGATGCATCATCACAGAGAAGCGTATAGTCAATGAGTAGATGCTTACAGTGCATTTAACACTTTAACCGTTAAATCAACCGTGTGGCAAGCTTATGTACAATGGAAGTGTCATAATTAAGTAACGTTTTTTTATTAAATTCACGTTAAATACAAATTCAGTTATATTAAAATATTTGAAGGGAAAGACACTAATATGTGGTGGTAAAAACAATAAGACGGATTTTATATGTTAATGTGTGATTATACAGAAATGTAGTTTTAGTGTGGCAATGTCTTAAAATGTATTTATTTTTACATTATTAGATTACCTTTTGATTTTATGATTTTACATAATGACAGTTTTTATCTTTATTTACCCGTAAGGAAGGTGCTATAGTGACAGCATTGACAATTTTCATGAAACATGCATTTTATAAAATGGCTTTATCGAAATATTAAACCACATGTTGTCAGTCATGGCATACTCACTAAATTATGTATTTTAAGACATTTGTATTATATTTTTTACAGTAAAGCCGGTCATACCAGTGAGTGCAACTAAAAGCTTCATATTAAATACAATGTGCATCATATATTTGATCATTATGAATACATTATTATTGTATTTTAAATGTTTTGGACCTCAAAATAAAGCATTTTTTCTCTGTACATGGCTGTGGGGGCGAGCCGATGTGTGGTGCTTTATAATTAATAAAAAAGTATTATATTGCCACATTAATGGCTCAATGAGGTGTTAATATTTTTATTTTAAAATATAAAGAAATCTTAACCCTAAATTGTTTTTCACGTAATATCTCTGGGAGAGAAAAATTGACATTTCCAAAGAATTACCCTAATGGAAAGTTAATTTGCCCATAGCTCGTTATAGATTAACGAACGTGATATACAAAGGTGCATTTACTTTCAGTTTAGATGGGAATATTTTGAATAGCCGAGAAAAAAAAAGGAAATATTGAGACATTAGGCTACTGGTGTGTCAACCCCCCCAAAAATTTTTTTTTATAAGTGCATGTGAGATACTGTATATTCCTACTTTTATTATAAAAATAGCACAAAGATGCTCAGATCATACGTCATACTCGCTCTACAGTGGGATATGTAGTGACTCACTAGTCTACTAAGTGCTGAATCTGAAGTTAGGCAAGACAGTGTTTGTTTAGAATAGGGCAGTTAATGATATGGTTACCTGCACATGTGGGTATGGATGGACATGAGGACGTAGACTTGCTTGCAAAGAAAGCATTAAATCATCCACAAACAGAACTTAAGTTAGCTTTAAGTGATTAGTGATGCTATTTGAAGTATGCAATAAATGGCAAAATATATGGAATAGTGTGGGTCTGAAGGAAGACATCTTTTTCAGACTAAGCAGTATGTTGGAAATTAAAGAAATATGTCATTATTTCAAAACTAAGAATTGGACAAAGGGCATTAAACATGGTCTATATAAAACCGGGAAAGTGTGACAAACGTGTAGAATTAGAAACAGTTTTGAATGCTTTGCATATGAAAGGGAGGGATTTCAATTAATACAATAATTAGTTGATAATATTTATTTAAAAGTATTGCTAGGAAATGGGTCAGGGAGTACATTAAATATTATTTAAATACCTGAAATACTAAAAATTGTATTTACTTTTGTATTTTTTCTTCCAAATCTATGTATACTCCACACTCCAGATCAGTCGGTGGCGGCAATGAGCCTTTTTCGTTAGTTTGCCAACATGGGAGAACACACTAGAAGACTTTTATTTTGAAATATGTTGTCGTTGTTTCCGGCTGCTCCGTCATTCACACTTTCAAACATGGAGTCTATTTTCCACGAAAAAGTAAGTATCTCTTTTTAGCGTATTTATAATAATATTCCTCACACGTGCATCACCCATAAATGAGAGATATTTCCGCGTGTCTTTACATGAATGGGTTCAATCGGGTTTATATGACTTGGTAAACAATCATAAATGCTATGTTTGTTTGCTGTCAGTGTCACTTTCATTACTGTTTTTAATAAACATAACAGTTACTAAGGTTACAAACATGTATCATGATACTTTACTATACACTGTAGCGCTGAGTGAATGATAGTCACATGACTAATACTGTAGTCCAGACTGGTCAGTTATTATGGGATGTCCTGGTGCAGAGCTATCAGTGTGCTTCAGTGTTACTGTAAGATCAAGAACTTAAATAGCTGGTACTGTGGTGATATTGTTTATTAAAAATAAATTAGACTTGATTAATGCCAATCAGAGGAGGCTGACTTGGCTCATAGTTATATTTTCTGTCATTAAAATAATGTAAACTTTAATCCAGACCCAGTGCTCTTTATATTAGGACATCCTAATTATACATATTTAGGGGTGCACAATATTGGATTTTTGCCGATATCCGATACATAATTATTTTGATTAGCTTTTAACAAGAACTTATTTGTTTGAATTAAATAAACAATATTAAATGACAGTGCATTAAATATTTATATATTGCACACTCTGAGCACATGTGAGTTAATGTATTCCTCTTATCAGTAAGCCATATCGGGGGCATTTTTCATATCGGGCCCATATTTACATTTAAAGTCTTATTGGCCGATTCCCATATTGGTCTGATAATATCGTGCATCCCTACACAATGAACAGTGCTCCACAGAAATGCCTCAGGTATTGTTTGATAACAGCCAAGAAGCTGATATTATTACTATGGCTATTATTAAAAACTATGGCTACTCTACAGCAAGCGGCAAACTTGCGCTCTCTCTCTCCTGAAGCTAACACAGACGTGACTGAAACTCTAGTTCATCGACTGGCCACTAGAGTCAGTCCCATAGATCACCCCCCCCCCCCATGTTAAAATGGCCAACTTTACAGCAGAAACACATATGTTTACAGCCTGGTACAAAAAGTGGTTTTGGTCTATATCGCTAATAAACTGTGAGGGGGGGGATTTTTATTACTCATCCGTTTAAATTATATTAAACCTTAAAGTTCTGCATAATTAAGGGCGTGGCCACTTGAGTGACAGGTGGATTGTCGCTGCCTCGTGGTATGTGGGCGTGGTTTTAGCAACCAGCTCCACCCACCTCCCGCCTTTTTGCCCATTTTCGATTATCCGGGAGTGACGCGCTGCCAAGATGGCGACGGCCGGCTCCGCCCACTTTGAGCTCCTCTTCAGAAACCGACGGGTGACGTCACGTCCATGTTTTTTTTACAGTCTATGGTCTACACCTGGGACGAACCTGATATCGCTTAAAAGAAAACATTGGACAATTTCAATATTTGGGAACCTTTATTCTCTTACCTTAAAAGGAATTCTATTCCCAATCCTTAATGCAATGTTTTGTAACTTAAAAGTTGTTTTTGAGTGTCACTGTGTTGAATGTTAAAGGGACAGTTCACCCAAAAATGAAAATGTCTCTCACCTCTTAAAGGGACAGTTCACCCAAAAATGAAAATTACTCTCACGTCTTAAAGGGACAGTTCACCCAAAAATGAAAATTACTCTCGCCTCTTAAAGGGACAGTTCACCTAAAAATGAAAATAACTCTCACCTCTTAAAGGGACAGTACACACACACATTAAAATAACTCACCTCTTAAAGGGACAGTTCACCCAAAAATGAAAATCCTGTCATCATTTACTCATCCTCAAGTAGGTCCAAACCTGTATGAATGTGTTTGTTCTGAACACAAAGGAAGATATTCTGAAGAATGAGGGAAACAGAGCAGTATTTTTCTCCTACTATGGAAGTCAATGGCGCCCCAAAACAGCCTGATTACAAACTTTCTTCAGAATATCTTCCTTTGTGTTCAGAACAAACACAGGTTTGGACCTACTTATTTTGGGTGAACTGTCCCTTTAAGAGGTGAGTTATTTTAATGTGTGTGTGTACTGTCCCTTTAAGAGGTGAGAGTTATTTTCATTTTTGGATGAACTGTCCCTTTAAGAGGCCAGGAAAGGGGTGTTACATTAAATATTTTGTTTGTTTTTTTATTATGTGCACATAAGAAAATGAATCCTGTAACTTGTGAGTGTTGCAAGTTCATTCGATGACTGAATAAAAGCGTGTTTTTTAAGAAGTGATATTGTCGTCGTGTCTTCCAGCAAGAGGGCTCTCTGTGTGCGCAGCACTGCTTGAACAACCTCCTGCAGGGAGAGTACTTCAGTCCCGTGGAGCTGTCATCCATCGCTCAGCAGCTGGATGAGGAGGAGCGCGTGCGCATGGCTGAAGGAGGCGTCCAGACGGAGGAGTACAGGACCTTTCTGCAGGTGCTCCGCACACGGCTCAGTTCAAGTGTCACTGTTATACGTGATCACAGTCGTAATACACTTGTGTTCTACCATCTTTAGCAACCGTCGGGGAACATGGATGACAGTGGCTTCTTCTCCATTCAGGTGAGTCACGTTTGATTCACAGTAAAGCAGTTTAGTGATGCTTCGAGAACAGTCCTCTTATCCAAATACACTTGAGCTCTTGACTGCTTATATATGTGTCCCTGGAGCACAAACGCAGTCATAAGCAGCACAGGTATATTTGCAGCAATAGCCAACAATATATTGTATGGGTCAAAATTATATGCCAAAAATTAGGGATGCACCGAAATGAAAATTCTTGGCCGAAGCCGAACAAAGTGAAACACTGGGCCGATTGAAGGTCGAAGGCCGAATAGCGAACACGTTTTTTTCAAAAATGTTCTCCCCCATGTAGGCCTATTTTGCGATTTTTTTTTCACTATTGCATAAATTAAATAGACAAAATCTGCTTTTTACTCTTTTGTCCTGCTTTACAAAAATAAAAAAAATTCTTAACACTGACCATTTTTATACATCCTATCAGACATTATACCAACAAAGCACATTTTAACTTAAAATTAATAACTTAGTAAAATAACACCGAAAGATGTTTTCCTATTTTCGGCTGAACAATTTCGGTTGCTGAACATTCGGTGCATCCCTAGTGTTGAGTGGATGTGCTGTGTTTTGATGGTGTTGAGCAGATGCGGTGTGTTTTGATGGTGTGTTTTGATGGTGTTGAGTGGATGTGCTGTGTTTTGATGGTGTGTTTGATGGTGTTGAGTGGATGTGCTGTGTTTTGATGGTGTTGAGTGGATGCGCTGTGTTTTGATGGCGTTGAGTGGATAAGCTGTGTTTTGATGGTGTATTTTGACGGTGTTGAGCGGATGTGCTGTGTTTTGAGGTGTGTTTTGATGGTGTTGAGTGGATGTGATGTGTTTTGATGGTGTTAAGCAGATGTGCTGTGTTTTGTGGTGTGTTTTGATGGAGTTGAGTGGATGCGCTGTATTTTGATGGTGTGTTTTGATTAGGGGTCGACCGATATGTGTTTTTCAGGGCCGATGCCGATACCGATTATTACAGATCAAGTAGACCGATAACCGATATTTTGAACCGATATACGTGTCTGGTGTAAAAATGAAAATGAATGCCAAAATTAATAATAACAAGAGCTCTGACAAAAAACGTTCTTTAAATGCTTTTAAACATGTCTTTAATTCTGAAAACTGTTAATAACAACAACATTTCCGTTGGTTTTAATTTACAGTACAGTGCAAATGAAGGCATAAAACATTAATTTAATTTATCTTTTAATCAAATGAGAGTTAGACTTTATTTTTGGCAAACAAATGAGTTTACTATTAAAATTAAAACATGGAAGAAATAGCGTATTGTGTGATTATTCTCAACAAAAGTTGTAATAATTGTTGTAGTTGTATTACGTATATTCTACTGCACCACAGTAATATATTCGGCTAAACCGAACTTATATTTTGACAGGTTGCCATGAGGACCTTTTAAGTTTCTGTAGCCTATGTATATATGATATGACGATCGTTTTACTCAAATGAAACGGTCAAATGCTCATGAAGTGACTGTCCGAGCAGTTCTGGGGATGTTGTTCATGTATTTTTGTCCTCATTTAGTGAGACGGCAGATGCTGAAAACACCGCGAGCAGCACGCGCTTCAGTATGTATGTGTGCAGTAAATGAAACCGCACATCTGTGTCATTCATTAACAGAGATGCAGAACATGCAGGATTCATATTTAAATAGTGTTTTTGCGACTTAATATTTATAGATACTAGTCCATAGCGCGAGTCGATTTAAGTGTATTGACCTACTTTTGATTAATTCATCCAAACTTCGACAAATTCCGTGACATTCCGCGTTATACGGTAAATTCCATTATATGACTGCATTCCGCGATTCCGCCCGCATTTTCCACATCGCGGACATCATAGGTTATATTGAGGTGTTTTGCAACTTCAGTGTAGTGGATTGTGATTTATTGCAATCGTATTGTACCTTTTGAGAGACAACTGCTACGTGATCACTGAGGCAGCTCCAATTAGCAAGTGCTCTCGGTGTGAGACTGCCTTCAGTTTTCCGCGTTGATTGGTCGGACTCGTGACTCTCTACATATCAGATGAGCGGTGGGCGGAGATTGCTCTCAGAGATTGAGAGATCGCCTCACTCTCACAGTGTTGAGCTCAGACAGGCTGCATCGAGCCAAATAGTGCATTTAAACATTAAATAATTTCACCTGTATTATTTATTCACCAATAAATAATGTCACCTGTAAATAGTATGTTTGTTTGCATAATAAAAAAAAAAAATAATAATTATCGGCAAATCTGTTTTGAAAATGGCCGATATCGATAATCGGTAAAATGCTTAATATCGGCGCCGATAATCGGTCGACCCCTAGTTTTGATGGTGTTTAACAGATGCGCTGTGTTTGATGGTGTGTTTTGATGGTGTTGAGCAGATGTGCTGTGTTTTGATGGTGTGTTTTGATGGAGTTGAGTGGATGCGCTGTATTTTGATGGTGTGTTTTGATGGTGTTGAGTGGATGCGCTGTGTTTTGATGGTGTGTTGAGCGAATGGTTTTGAGCGGATGTGCTTTGTTTTGGTGTTGAGTGGATGTGATGTGTTTTGATGGTGTGCTTTGATGGTGTTGAGCGGATGTGCTGTGTTTTGATGGTGTGTTTTGATGGTGTTGAGCAGATGCGCTGTGTTTTGATGGTGTTGAGCAGATGCGCTGTGTTTTGATGGTGTATTTTGATGGTGTTGAGTGGATGTGCTGTGTTTTGATGGTGTTGAGCGGATGCGCTGTGTTTCGATGGTGTTGAGTGGATGTGCAGTATTTTGATGGTGTGCTTTGATGGTGTTGAGCGGATGTGCTGGGTTTGATGGTGTGTTTTGATTAGTGATCGACCGATATTGACTTTTTATAACCGATACCGATTATTTATACGTTTATTAACGGATAACCGATATTTATTTACTGTTATAAAGTAAATAAATAACAGAGTGAAGTAGGCTTGCCGTGATAGACGTGACGACGGTTATACCGGTGTTAAGCCGCAACACTGTTACATCACTTGCTCACCGTGGAACCGTCCCCCACCGTCGTTTAGATTTGTTTTTATAGTAATAAAAATAAATTCGTTCAGATAGAGGACACTAAAATTAAAACTGAACACGGCTGTTAAATGCAACGCACGAACGAACGAGAGTCTTGCATCACAGCAGTCTAGGTCTGCATTGCTGCAGCTGTCCCGACCAGTAGGGCTGTGCGATTAATCGAAATCGAAATAAAATCGTGATTTGAGCTTGCGCGATTTCTAAATCGCTTTATAGCACGATTTTTTCTATGCCCCCGCCCCAACCTCCCGCTGTATGCTATCCGAACCAATCAGAATGCAGCAGAACAGACCGGGCATACAGACAGATAGTATGCTAAAGAAACAGGGAAGATGAGTTCAGAACAGGATAAGGACTTGGTGGCCAAAAAAAATGCATGTTGCATGCAGAGCACGCGGAGCGGGGAGCGTGTTGATCATATTTCCTTCAGAGCGGAGAGCGCCTTTCTGAAGATTGCAATCCGCTCGCTCAATACGCTCAGCGCCGCTCGCTCAGCCCAAAATGCCCCTTTGGTAATTTGTTAATTCCAGAATCTGTGGAATAGGCGAAGCAATAGTTTGTCTAAGCTAATGTTTCTAAAAGCAAATTCTAAAATCCTGTGAAGATTGACAGATGTTTTAATAGACCGCTTTTCCCCGCAGTTTTGGTCTATTTTAATTTTAGAAAGTGTTTATTTTATTTACGCCACGAAATAATTATTTGTCAAGTGCATTTCATCTTGTGTGTGCTTTCATGGGCCTGATAAGTATTTTGTGAAATTCTATATCTGCTTTTCATCTTGTGTGCGTGTTTTGAATATGAAGCGTTGTTTTAATGGAAAAGTATACTTTTTCAGTTATTTAAGTTTTTTACGAAAATGTTCCAAGTGGCTTCAAAACAAGACACGTTTTTAAATTAAGATTTTAAATGTTATACATTTAAATTAGGGATGTTCATTTCGGTTATTTTTCCTAACCGTTAACCGACAAATATTTTAAATTAGAACTGAATTAAATTAAAAAGAATAAGTGTCTGTGACCTGTAAACAATACTAACAATTGTTTTTCTGGGATTAATTTCACATGCGCAAAAAGCAGCAAACAACATAACATGAGGATTCACATGATCATATCATATTACATAACACACCTCCAGCACTTCTGCAAGTGGAGAAAAACATAATTCACCTAAATGCTGGGCTGAGCCTTTTGGGTCATTTTTTGGGGGTTATTTGTTCAGTGTTTGGGTAGTTTGTGTACATTTTATTTTATTTATAAAAAGAATTCTGTGCAGTATATCATTCAAATTTATGCAGAGCAACATTCGCGGTGTGAATCACTAAACGAACGTCCCTCGCGTCTGTCTTATTGCATGATGAAGAGTCTGATGCTTTGCATAAAATAAACGATTATATTTATAAAGATACAGAACACAAATTCTTTGGATGTTAAAACATGTCCTCAGAGCTGTTTACTGTTAGTTTTTGGTCAGGTTATGAAGGCAATCGCGGTACATTTCGTCCATGAGTGAAGCGCAGGGCGGCGGTCTTATCCGTGATCAGTTCCCGCCGAACACGACTCCAGCTCGGGCGCGAGAGCCAGCGCCGTTACGGTGGAAGCACAATTACAGAGCGGTCGATTTACTCGTGAATTACGTCTGTTTGATGTTTAATCTTTACTTCTAATGTTTGTCAAACGAGATTAAATAGGCAATGTTTAGGCCTATAGCTTATAAAAACAAGCAAATGAGAAATAAAGGAAGTTATCACGTCTGGAGTATTTTACAGAAGTTTAGAGGATTTAAGTTAATCTGTAAACATTATTTCATGCATAAAGTAAAAAAAAAAAAAAAAAAAGCTAATATTATAATAGAAACGGATAAAGCCATTAGCTGAGTTAAATCATCCATTAATGATGGGTTCAATAAACAATCAAATGTACTGGGTAAAATTAACCCCAAATGTAGGCTACTCTTTTACCCAGCCCAAATTGGGTGTTTTGAACCCAGTGTTTTTTAGAGTATGCAGAGTTTGTTCATTATTGTGCTGCGCGAAATTAAAACAGACGGCAGAAAGCTGCATTCTATTTTTTTGTCTTATTTTACAAAAAAGCAAAGATTCTTTTTTTATTGTGAATGTACACAAATAAAAGCAGACCTTTTACAATTCCAATAATCTTGATGACTAAGAGGAGTAACTGCTTCCACTGTTGGAAGAGGAATAAATCCAGTGATTGCTTCAGCGCCGCATGCGCTCATTTAAGCATTCTACCTTCACAATGCAGCCTGTTCATTATCATTATAAAAAACAACTGGTCAAACATATGGAAAAAACACACTGCTCAGTTTAAATATGTAGTAAAATCTGTGCTGTTTAGCGTTATCACCGTACCGCCGTGAAGTTATGCAAAACATTTTGTTTTATGTGGATATTGTAAGGGAAGGAAATAGGCGTAAATAATAGGTAAATAATATTTTGTTATTCAAACACATGCGAACATTTGATTTTGTGTTGAAGGAGAGACCCAACATGGGTTTCAGTTTTGTTTTAGCCTAAAATAATTCGTTTTGGTTTGTCGTTTCTTATTTTTAATTCTTGTTATTTTCTAGCTGTTAATTGAAAGGTTTTGTTATGGAGTGAGGGGAACTAAAATTGCCTAGCTATGTTTACAGTGTTTATTACAATGTTTTATGAAATGAAATAATAAAATGCGACTTATTGGCGACTTGGTTTTTTCTCTCTCTCGCTCTCTCTAAAAAACGTGTTTTTTATACGTGTATAGCTTATTTTAACCATGCAGCAAACCTTTTAAAATATTTTGATAAATTACTAAAAATAAATAAATAAGTTACTTTAAACCGTTTAACTGATTGTATTAATAGGTCAAAATTATTATCGGTCGGTTAACGGTTAATGAACATCCCTAATTTAAATGAACAATTTCACTCTGAAACATAACCATTTATTTTAAGACTACTGCTTTAATTGAGACATTTATTCAATAATTTCACTATAAACAGGAAAAATAAATAGGCCTAATGTTACTGGAGACATTTAATGTGAGCGCGTGATTTGAGCGGGATTCGGTTTACCGGTGAGCGTGAGCGGAACATTAGCGCAGCGTTTGCTTTGGCCGTGAACGACTGAGTGGAGCGCACACACACAAAGCAGAATAATGAACCGCTCCGCTTCGCTCACATGCTCTGGTTGCATCTTGTTTTGTTGGATTTGATTACTCATATATACATATAATATATATATTAGTGGTGGGCCGTTATCGGCGTTAATGTGCTGCGTTAACGTGAGACTCTTATCGGGCGATAAAAAAAATATCGCCGTTAATCTATTCTCAAAGTTGGGTTGGGAGCTGGGTCTATACTACGCAAGCTATGATGACTTTCACCCTGATATTTTAGCGCGGATGTATACCTAGCCGAATTGCACTGTAAGGGGTGAGAACGAGTCTTCGAACTAGAGGCTGGCATTTTTTTGGGAATCCCGCGGGATGGGAAACAAAATCGCTACGAATCACGTGATTGGGACGGGAGAGGAAAATTTTTTATCGGGAGTGGGCGGGACCGGGAATAGTAATGATACCCAACTTTACACACAAATATGCCTTTTATATAAATAAACTATAAAGTGTATATTTTAATTCTGAACTCAATTCTAGTTGCCCTGTCTCTTTATGCTCTCCTCCTGTTTGCTTTGGTGTGGCTGGTTAAGTGAATGACGCAGTCCGTGATGGACAGATCGTTAACGGCTGGTCTATGTGGTAATACACTCGGGCAGGACATCCAAACGCTCACCTATCATTCATCAACCTCAAATATGGCTTTTCATCTGAAAGATGTATATAGTAGCAACTTTACATGGCCGTTCAATATGATGTTAACCTAGAGAAATGTGCGCTATTGAAGTGTTTGTGTGGAGAGTGGAAGCGCGTTTGATGCAAGACAGGCTCCGGTGCGCTCACTTGCTCCTAAAATCTCCGTCATTTTTGGTCATACAGATAAAAGTAGCCTAATACATCTTTCGAATCTGTAAAGACTCTACGTTTATTTGTGTGCACTCAGAATAACAACGAAACGTTGCGCTTTTAAGCAAACAGGATGCGCTTTAGGTCTCATGTGAACTTGAGCGAGAAACTTGAAACTCCGTCTTTGAAAATATATCTATAAGTGAAATGTCTAAAAATTAAAATAGAAGGACGTATGTGTTAGCATGGATGATTTACATGAAATTGAATCTGTGCAACACTGTGCATAAGATGGCTTTCAGTTCAATATAATAACAAAACTACATTTTGGGTTTTTATTCAACTAATAAGGTGGGCACGCTGTGATCTGTACTATATTTTACTGTAATTGACAGTTATCAAAAAAAAAAAACGTCACGGGAATGGGAGTCATTCTTCCGGGAGTGGAGCAGGACGGATTTTCCCCTGTTTTTGGATTGGGACGGGAAGAGATTAAAGTTTGTGATGCATTTTGGAAACAGGAGATGAGCCCCTGGTCTAATGCGCCACCTGGCTTGAGAAACCCGTTCTCAAAGACTTACTTTTAGTCATTATTTGGGTAGCACACATATTCTGAATGCCTTCGGAAGAATTCAAATGAGCCATTTTAATCTAGATTAATTCCAAGATTACAGTGAGATTAATCTAGATAAAAAAAAAATATCTATGCCCACCACTAATATATATATATATATATATATATATATATGTATTTTACCATATGTCTGTTCTAGAGACATGTTACAACTTTTTGGGAAAGGTCTAATTGGTTTCCTTTGGAAATATGTTTCAAATTCACACAGAATGCATTTATAACTGTAAAGCATGTCTGTTTGTGTCAAAATCGTGATTAAAATCGAAATCAAAATGATGGTGTTGAGTGGATGCGCTGTTTTGATGGTGTGCTTTGATGGTGTTGAGTGGATGCGCTGTGTTTTGATGGTGTGTTGAGTGGATGTGCTGTGTTTTGATGGTGTGCTTTGATGGTGTTGAGTGGATGCGCTGTGTTTTGATGGTGTGTTTTGATGGTGTTGAGTGGATGTGCTGTGTTTGATGGTGTTGAGCGGATGCGCTGTGTTTTGATGGTGTGTTTTGATGGTGTTGAGTGGATGTGCTGTGTTTTGATGGTGTGTTTTGATGGTGTTGAGTGGATGTGCTGTGTTTTGATGGTGTGTTTTGATGGTGTTGAGTGGATGTGCTGTGTTTTGATGGTGTGTTTTGATGGTGTTGAGTGGATGCGCTGTGTTTTGATGGTGTGTTTTGATGGTGTTGAGTGGATGTGCTGTGTTTTGATGGTGTGGTTTGATGGTGTTGAGTGGATGCGCTGTGTTTTGATGGTGTGTTTTGATGGTGTTGAGCGGATGTGCTGTCTTTTGATGGTGTGTTTTGATGGTGTTGAGTGGATTGCGCTGTGTTTTGATGGTGTTGAGCGGATGTGCTCTGTTTTGCAGGTGATCAGTAATGCTCTAGGGGTTTGGGGTTTAGAGCTCGTTCTCTTCAACAGTAGAGAGTACCAGCAGTTACAGATCAATCCCATGTAAGTATTTCTGAGATATTTATCTTTAGTCCTGTTATCTACCATGTGACCATTCATCCTCTTCATGTTTGCTTTCAGACATGAGAAGGCCTTTATATGTAACTATAAAGAGCACTGGTTTACGGTGCGTAAGCTGGGACAGCAGGTACGTGTTTTAGTCTGCATTAAAGCTAGCATTAGTCTGAGTCAGTGTGAGATGATGTTCGAGTTTATGGACTATTTCTCTCTCTTCGTCTAGTGGTTTAATCTGAACTCGCTGCTGACCGGACCGGAGCTCATATCAGATACATACTTGGCTCTGTTCTTAGCGCAGCTACAGCAGGAAGGTAAACTCGGTTCATGGTGCATGCACATGAATGGCACAGCGATAATGCTGGAAATTGAGCTCAGCTGAACGTCTCTGCAGGCTATTCCATATTTGTGATCCGGGGAAGCCTTCCAGAGTGTGAAGCCGATAATTTTTTGCGGATCGTGCGAGTTGAGCAGCAGCAGAGGCCCAAACTGATCGGAGAGGACGAGGCCCAGAGGTGCACTGACCATCATCACAAAACATACAGAACAAGACCAGAATCTTCACCCTCCTCTTGTGCGGTGGGTCACTATGACCCACATCCAGTTACATTTACAAAAGAGGAACAAAAACAATTAGCAGTTCAATTTCTAAACGGCGTGTTAAAGTATTTATTTCTTCTTGCTCATAAATGTGCATGCAGAGTTGTGACAGATATATTTTGGAAAGGTTGAACAAATTTTGGTGGCTATGATGATGTTAGAGGTCGAATTGAGCCCCATCCGTTTCCATACAATTCACCAGAAATCAACACTTTAAAAAAACAGCTAAGAGTTTATTGTAGCATGCAAAACATTAAAATATGAAATGAATGAGAACTCATTAAACTTAACACTTAAGTTTACTTGAAATGGAAGACTTGTACAGTAAATGGAGAATTCGCTGTTTGAGTTTCACTGTCAAAAAGTCTGTGAAAAGATGTTTTTGGTTAATAGGTTTTCTGTATTGGAGTCTCTAGATCAATTGAAATAAGTGTGATTAAACCCAATTTACCTTCACAAGAGTTTGAGAAGCAGACAAGAAAATGTAGAGGCTATTTACACAAACTACAAAAAGCAGTAAGTACTGTTTTTCACTAATTACCAATAATGTTAGATATGATTTATACTTTATTTGTAGTCATTTGCACCTCATGTTTTAAATTGTGCCTGTGCAGCTATTTGTAACAAAATAGCAGTTCATAATATAATAATTTTTTATATAACATATATTTTTAACATTATATTTTTATATTTCAGTCTCTGACAAGCTACAATAGGGTTTTTATGTAAAAACATGACTTTTGTGTTTTTCGTAGTGTTGTTTTTTTGGCAAATTGCATGGAAATGTCAATGTGACCCACTACACAAATGTAGTATCCATAATTTCAGCACAACAGGAGGGTTGATGACACATGATTAGTAATCCACGGCTGCGTGTGCATCAAATGATTTCAATGCATGACACCGAGAAAGAGAAGCATGTGATGCACACACAGCTGTCACTGATGGGTTTGAGCATGTGCCGTTGATTAGGATGTCAGTGCAGCAGGTGTCAGACCCCGGACACACCGCAGATAAAGTGCTGCTGGATGAGGATGAGGAGGAGCTGAGGAAGGTTCTGGATCTCAGCAGACAGGACATGGAGGTGGAGGACGAGGAGGCCGACCTTCGCAGAGCCATTCAGCTCAGCATGCAGGGTGAGAAACACACGTTAGTTGTGTGCATTCTTTCAATACAACAATCTGGGGAAACGCATCTAATTGCATTTTGTTTTATTTAGTATTATTTTTATGTTATTGTCATGTAACGTGGTCTAGAAAACATGCACGAAGATGAAAATCATGCTAAATAGTCTTTAATAAATCCACAGAAGGCAGGCAGGAGATATATGTAGGGGCAACATTCACAATACCAGACGAGGGAGCACAGGACAGACTACACCTTTATTACTAAAGCTAATGACGATAATTAACAAGACTCACCTGAACGTAATGACACAATCAAACATGAGGAAAAACTAGGTCATGGAGCACTTGAGGGAAGAAAACATGATAAAACAAGTCCATAAAGTCTATTAAATCTCCAGATTCCTGCCTCAGCTCACCCTCAGCGGTGATACAGTGGGCGGGGCTCTCCTCCATGCCCTCGCTCTCCACTGTCTCATCCACCATAGCGTGCACAATTGCTGGCTCTCTAGCTGTGGCTTGTCGGTTGCGGCGGGTGTAGGCTCTCCGTCAGAGGTGGGCTCAGGCTTGTCGTGATTGTGGGCTGGGCTCTGGGTCTGGCTGTGTTCTGGATTGGGGGTTGATGCTCTCCAGACACCAGATGATTGCCTCCCTCCAGCTCAGTCCAGTGGTGTCTGGGAGGTCAACGGGGCAATGGTAATTTTCCCAAACCAGAACAGTGAGTTCAGCGTAAAATCATCAAAAAAAAACGTTAAAACAGTGAGCTGACTGAAATCACCTGCATAGTCCAAAAGTGGAAGGTCTTTAACACCACTGTGTTTATCAGAGACGCAATGATTGGCAAAAAAGTGTTTTGTCAAAGATTGTCTACGGTTTAGGTTGTATAAACTGTACGTCACTTCAAATTAACATGACTGTAACTTTAACAATTTATTTATTAATCATAGACCATCGTATAAAGTATAAAATAGTGATGATCTTCAAAGGAGGACAAATGAGCATAAGACTCAAACCTGGACAGATGGCCACCCTAGATAAACCATATCGCATTCTCAGGCATCGTTATAATGATTTAAAAAAATGTAGGCACAAATTAGTTGGCGCTAATAGCCCGGGATCGATTTTCATTTCAAATGTTCATACCGTTACATCCCTACACCCAATTATATTGTCCTGTCTCTATAATGAAGGCATAAAATGTCCATAAATGTAACTTAAAAAATTAAAATAAAAATTAACCAGTCTTCTGCAACAATTAAAATGAACAGATGTTACCATTGTCTTCTATGATGTGTGTAGAGCCTCGTCATGCAAGATGATTGAAAAAGAGCACATTGTTAAAAACTTTTCATCCTTTCACTGCAAGTCATAAAATGCCAACTACAGGAACGTGAGTGGCGCCTCTCTGTCTGCGTTTACCCCCTTTTCCTTATCTCTCTGCAAGGATTGAGATATTCACCAGACTTAAAAACTCCTCCTCCTCCTCGAGAAGCTCCAGCGCGCTTTTTCGTCAGAGAACAAAGAAAACCTACCTAGAGGATTTTGAAAAGACCACTAGTGACCTTAGCCATTAAAACCATCTACTCAAGAAACAATATGGATATTAATGTTGTACTTTGCCTTTCATATGCTTGGTGTGTTTATTTAGAATGTAGGATGTCCTAATCTGTGCCTTAACCTGTAATAGATACAATCAGTAGATGTACTTTGTGTGTCATATGCGGTGTTTAGTCTCTAAAAGAAGCTGTCGTCGTCAGTAATAAGTGGTGTGGATGACAGTTAAACTTTAGCAACATAATGTATGATTACAGCATGTATAAGAGGTCTGTAAGTATATCTTTCATGTGATCATGAAACAAGTGATCATGTGCATGGCAAGAGAAGCCGTGCGGGGCGGGGCTCCGCCCCACAAGAACAATCTGATTGGGACAGCCGCCGGGGCATATCCAAACTAGTGCCGCTTAAAACGAACAACACATCTGTGGATCTTTCTCTTTCTTCCTCGCTCTTCAACATGCTCGCTCGCGGACGATCCGGAAGCTTCGGTCACGCTGGACACTCGCCTTAATATCGGGCTGAGAAAAACTAGCTAAGCGAATTCAAGACTTTGTAAAGCCATAACACCTCAAAGCCAGCAGACCAACAACGCCTTCCATCTAACACAGAACAAAGACCGCCGATCACAAGAGGGCTTCCCCAGTGACGTCACGCAGCAGCGACAAAGCCATCGAAGATTCCCTCAGCAACACGTGGTATCTGAAACTTGAGCCATCGAAGATTCCCTCAGCAACACGTGAGCCGAAACTCGAGCATCGGAGACTTCCGTGACAACACGAAGTAACCACATGGAACGAAACAAGAGATTCGGCCTGCTGAATGAATGCAAGTATTCAAGCAAAGTTTCTATCCTAACTGAACTGGTGAATTGATCTGTACGCAGAAAAGAGCAGAGTTCTCTTTCGTGATCTTCCTTGTGGTTTCAGTTATGAAATAGCAAAAAGGGCTATTTTACACTTTATTCTAACATTACTCGCAAGACCCCAGAATGTGTGTGTGTGTGTATGTTTATGTGTTGTTTATGTGTTTTTATTAAGTTAGTCCATGTATCGTAGAATAGCAGTTAGTAAATAAACCTTGTTTCATTTATAGAGAATTATGTCTTGTGATGTGATTTTCTAGTTCAAACTTATTGCCAAAAGATCGCGTTACCTCGCTCAAATGGTATAAAACCCTTTATTTTGTTTATCGCAATATTTTATCTGTAAGCTAATGATTCCTCACAAAAGCTAAAATAATAGCTATAGTTTCGTTAAATGTGCAACACAAACACCTTTGGGTCATTCCGTGTCAAATCAACCAAATTTCAGACCCTTCCCTGGCTCAAATTTTTTATTTTACTAATACTTTGTCTGAATAAAGATAAACATGTATGGTGATGAAAGTCAAATATTAAATGTTATGGATGAATATTTGCTGAGTAATCCACTATTTTGTTGAGGGCGGTCAAAATGGCTTCACCTGAGAATCGGAGCCAAATTACAGGGGGTAAAAAAGACTTAATAAAGATGGCAGCATCATGATGTTATTTTTACACAGAGATTGATAGGTCTGTTGGTAAAATCTGTTGACTTTAGCATTCGTTGTTGCATTTTGTGCCAATGCTGACCATTCAAAAATGGGGGAAGAGCACTTTTCAAGTTTTTTCTCCAAAGTTTGCAGGCCTGTAACTCAAAAAGTATTAAATATATTTGAATGCCCTTTTAGATATTGGGTCTTAACACATTTTAATTATTTTCATTTTTAAGACCCTATATGGTCCGGTTCCAGAGATAATGAAATTTCAATATGGCTCCAGCAGTAAATCGTTAAATTGTAAACATTTCCAGTTGTCAAAAACCAAATATGGGTCACTTTGCAAAAATATGATATTTCTTTCTTTTAAAGAGGAATGCCTGAAGAACAAATAACGTTGAAACCAAAGATGTCTCATTTTTTTCTGCGAAAACAACTGACATGAACATACTTGTCTGAGTGCAATAATTAGCCTATTCTTTTTCCAAAGATATGCTTATAACTCAAAAAGTATTCAAGATAATATAATGTTATTTTAGTTTCTAGTTCTTAATTAACTTTTCTTTTGGAATCTATAGCCCTATATGGTTCAGTCCCAGAGTTATGGGGATCTCACTGAGGCTCCATATTCAGATTGTTGAATATTTTCAGTGGTTAAAAACTAAATGTTGGTCAAATGTATGACGATCGTATGGCATCCAAGTACAGTGAGAGAAAGCATTAGCAGACGACCGCTCTCATAGCTCTCGCAGTACTGTGATGACACACAACGATCGGTCTAACAGCGCTGCTTCAAGACGAACACATCTAAGCATTCTTTAGATGAAGCATCACGTTAGGACGCTGCTGTGTTACCAAGTCCGCAGTTTGCTGCGGGTTGTTTTCGTGTCCGCAGGTCTTTCATAACATACGGAATTGACATTGACACATTTACTCTTGCAGAGTATACATTTGGACATGACTTCTATAACAAGAATATAATGCATTTTTTACAAATAATTGATTTATTGAAATGTTTAAAGCATGAATATTCACACACATACAGGTGCATCTCAATAAATTAGAATGTCGTGGAAAAGTTAATTTATTTCAGTAATTCAACTCAAATTGTGAAACTCGTGTATTAAATAAATTCAATGCACACAGACTGAAGTAGTTTAAGTCTTTGGTCATTTTAATTGTGATGATTTTGGCTCATATTTAACAAAAACCCACCAATCTCAACAAATTAGAATATGGTGACATGCCAATCAGCTAATCAACTCAAACCACCTGCAAAGGTTTCCTGAGCCTTCAAAATGTTCTCTCAGTTTGGTTCACTAGGCTACACAATCATGGGGAAGACTGCTGATCTGACAGTTGTCCAGAAGACAATCATTGACACCCTTCACAAGGAGGGTAAGCCTCAAACATTCATTGCCAAAGAAGCTGTTCACTGTATCCAAGCATGTTAACAGAAAGTTGAGTGGAAGGAAAAAGTGTGGAAGAAAATAATACACAACCAACCGAGAGAACCGCAGCCTTATGAGGATTTTCAAGCAAAATCAATTCAAGAATTTGGGTGAAATTCACAAGGAATGGACTGAGGCTGAGGTCAAGGCATCAAGAGCCACCACACACAGACGTGTCAAGGAATTTGGCTACAGTTGTCGTCAGAGGCATCTTACCTGGGCTAAGGAGAATAACTGGACTGTTGCCCAGTGGTCCAAAGTCCTCTTCAGATGAGAGCAAGTTTTGTATTTCATTTGGATACCAAGGTCCTAGAGTCTGGAGGAAGGGTGGAGAAGCTCGTAGCCCAAGTTGCTTGAAGTCCAGTGTTAAGTTTCCACAGTCTGTGATGATTTGGGGGGTGCAATGTCATCTGCTGGTGTTGGTCCATTGTGTTTTTTGAAAACCGACGTCACTGCACCCCTTTACCAAGACATTTTGGAGCACTTCATGAACCCCATAGAGAATCTATGAGGTATTGTCAAGAGGAAAATGAGAAACAAGAGACCAAAAAATGCAGATGAGCTGAAGGCCACTGTCAAATAAACCTGGTCTTCCATATCACCTCAGCAGTGCCACAAACTGATCACCTCCATGCCACGCCGAATTGAGGAGGTAATTAAAGCAAAAGGAGCCCCTACCAAGTATTGAGTACATATACAGTAAATTAACATACTTTCCAGAAGGCCAATAATTCACTAAAAATATTTTTTATTGGTCTTATGAAGTATTCTAATTAGTTGAGATAGTGAACTGGTGGGTTTTTGTTAAATGTGAGGCAAAATCATCACAATTAAAAGAACCAAAGACTTAGGGTGAATCCCATTTCTCTGTCTTACCCCTACCCCTTCGTCTTACCCCCTAGCCCTTGTCCCTAGAAACCGAATGGTAAGCGCTAGGGGTGAAAACATACCCCTATGAAATGAGACATCACTTGGTTACTGTTACGTCATTATACATCGTCGCTTGCTGGCTGCTACGTCACCAGAGGTGACAAGTGTTGATCACAAACGTCTGCAAGTGTGTGTCTTGTCGATTGCGTGGGTTTTAGTGATGTTTTCTCTAGTCAGAGAAATGCGCGACTGTTGTGCAAATCAGCAATGTAACGTTAGCGTGAAAAAAGAACGATTTTTTTAAATGTTTCAATTAAGAACATGGTTGCAAATATATATGTACAGGACTGTGTAGAGCACAAAACAAGACTGCTGTAATTTCTAAATAAATTATTTAAGCCGAAAATACTTACATTTATGAGACTCTCTGGATGATCTGGTCGCAGTGTGTTCTGGGTACCCCTTGGTTTCAAGTAAGCTCACGGAAATGCTTGGTTTTAAGGGGTATCTACCCCTTCCCCTTACCCCTACCCCTCGATCAAAACCAGAGTTAGCCCTTACTCTCACGTGAACACAGAAAACTAAGGGGAAGGAGTAAGACAGAGAATTGGGATTCACCCTTAAACTACTTCAGTCTGTATGCATTGGATTTATTGAATTACTGAAATAATTAACTTTTCCACGACATTCTAATTTATTGAGATGCACCTGTAAAATTTAACGATTTATTCCCGGAGCCATAATAAAATTCCAATGTCTCTGGAACTGAACTATATAGAGCCTTAAAAATGAAGATGTTTGTTAAGACCCAATATGTAAATGTGCATTAAGATATCTTTTTAAAAAAATGTAGTTATAGGCTAGCAAACTTTGAAGAAAAAACATAGAAAAGTGCTCTCTTCCCATTTTTGAAAGGTCACCATTGGCAAAAAATGCAACAAAGATTAAGTCATTTTAAGCCCATGTAATTTGGCTCTAAATCTCTGTTGAAATTGCCATTTTAACCCCCCCTCTACAAAATATGTATTACTCCGTAAATTTGTGACCCTCTCTTTTAAAACTCAGCTAAAGTAATTTTTTGTGACTTGCTGTTTTCTACAACAACAAAAAAAATCATACTTTATATGGTAATTAACATTCTGTGAAAATTGAACCTTTTATATATTTAATGTTGGCTGAGTAAGGTCATGTCAAAGATTGATATTATGGTGGAAGTAATAGAAGATATCAAACTTTGATACTTGTTATCTCATAATTAGATTTTGAGACTTTAGCCTGGATTTCATCATCACTATACATGTTTATCTTTCTCCAGAAAAAAATATTTGCAAAATCAAAAATTTGAACCGGGGACCTCTGGTTGAGTTGACACTGCAATGACCCCTCTATTACAATCTCACAATATCTAGTTTTGTGTTTTTGTGAGATGTGTTGAAAACACTTCGTGTTCGTTCACGCCACTAGAAACAGTGCAGATCTAAAGATCACAGTCCTCTCCCGTGCTTCAGGTCAGAACAGAGACGTTTTCTGATCTGCTGTTCTTTCGCTCTTTAACTGTAGGTGGCAGTGATCCCAGAAGCCCCAGTGCTGCTGTGACGGCCAGCTCGTCTCACAAATCGGGAAGCGGCGAGAAGGAGGCTCTGACACCGGAGGAGCTGCGCAGGAGGAGACAGGCTTACTTCGACAGGTGAGCGCTGTGTGATCAGTCAGTGCTGAGCAATGTTGGGTAATGCCGAGTTCACACTGCATGATTTTGAGAGTCATCGGATCGTCGTTCGTAATGCCGTTGTTAAGACTATCTGGGGTAGCATTCAGCTGTGTGCACATTGCATGATGGATCGGAAACAGGTTACACACTGCATTACTTTACAATTGGAAGAATTGCTGACAACTCAGCAAACTATAGCCAAACGCACTCGAGATGTGAAGGAAATAACGCAGATCACGCTGATATTATAGTCTATAAGTCCTCCCCGAACACACAATAATTAACAAAGATGACTTGTTAACAAACATACTTCTGCTGGGAAATTTTTATATTCACAAATCTAAGTAGCCTACTTTTATAATCTAAGTAGCCTAGTTTATTTCTTATAGCCTATAAAAGCCCTCAAAGTGATAAAGAAAAATGCAATAAATCTTTTGTCCTTTCTGGAAGAATATTATTTACAGGAAAATGTCTTCATCTTCATGTAGCCTACCTGTTCTGTATGTTCTAATGTCAAAATGTAGGCACGTTGTTTGTAAATGGCCTTCCCGCTGCCATGTATCTTGCTCTCTCATTGGCTGTAGGTCATCATGTAGTGTATCTTGCTCTCTCATTGGCTGTTGGTCATCATGCAGTGTATCTTGCTCTCTCATTGGCTGTAGGTCATCATGCCCTGTATCTTGCTCTTTCATTGGCTGTAGGCCATCACTGATATAGTTTTCCGTCAGAACTCATTCACACACAGCAGGATGGTGAATCGTTGGCATCTCCAGATATTTAGCATGCCAAATATTTCACGGGCATCAACGACGCATCAGCGATTCCTACAGATCGCGTCTTTGATAATTCACACTGCGCGATTGTCTCTCACGTAAACAAGCACTGATTTGACTCTGATGTCGGGAATTTGTCTGCGATTTATCAACTTTACGTCGAGTGAAATATCGGGCTAAAATCGCACTGTGAACTTGGCATAAGTTACTCAAAAAAAGTAATCGACTGCAAATTACTAATTAATTATTTAAACTTGTAATTTTATTACATTACTGATTGTTGCTTTTAAAAAGTAATCAGATTACTAATTACTTTACTTTCAAGTTTACTTTTCAAACCTAAAGAATACACTACCAATTTAAACTCAGTTATTTCAGTAATTGAATATTGACTGAAGAATTACGTAAGTATTAAAACAGCAACTTGAACGATCACTTGCATTTTTTCCTGAAAGCAGCAAAAAGAACATAAACATGTTTCATAATTTTTGACCATACAGATAAGAGTAATACATCGTTTGAAACTTTAAAAGTTATTTTATTTGTATACACTCGCAATACCAACAAAATATTGTGCTTTTATACAACTTGAGTTCCGGAAATGTTGATATGTTTATTTTTTTGAATAAATTAAAACTAAAATAATTATAAATCACATTAGCCAATATTTTATTCACAATATAACATAGATAACATAACAAATGTTTAAACTAAGACATTTTACACTTTTATCCACTAAATGAGCTCATTTCAAATTTGATGTCTGCTACAGGTCTCACAATAGTTGGGACGGGGGGGGGGGCATGTTTACCATGGTGTAGCATCTCCTCTTCTTCTCAGAACAGTTTGGAGACATCTGGGCATCTAGGTTATGAGTTTCTGGAGTGTTGGAATTTGGTCCCATTCTTGCCTGATTATAGGTTTCCAGCTGCTGAAGAATTTGTGGTCGTCTTTGACGTATTTTTCGTTTAATTATGGGCCAAATATTCTCTATAGTGAAAGATCTGGACTGTAGGTCAATTCAGCACCAGACTCTTCTACTATGAAGCCATGCTGTTGTAATAGCTGCAGTATGTGGTTTTGCATTGTCCTGCTGAAACACACGTCCTCTGGAGGGGAGCATATGTTGCTCTAAACCCTTTATATAACTTTCAGCATTCATAGTGCCTTCCAAAACATGCAAGCTGCCCATACTGTACCCTCCAGCCCCCAATACTATCAGAGATGCTGGCTTTTGAACTGAACGTTGATAACACGCTGGAAGGTCTCCCTCTTTAGCCCGGAGGACACAGCGTCCGTGATTTCCAACAAGAATGTCAAATGTGGACTCGTTTGACCATAGAACACACTTCCACTTTGAAACAGTCCATTTTAAATGAGCCTTGGCCCACAGGACACGACGGCGCTTCTGGACCATGTTCACATCTGGCTTTCTTTTTGCATGATAGAGCTTTAGTTGGCATCTGAAGATGGCACGGCGGATTGGGTTTACCGACAGTGGTTTCTGGAAGTATTCCTGAGCCCATTTAGTAATGTCAATGACAGAATCATGCTGATGAGTGTCGTCTGAGGGTCTGAAGATGATGGACATCCAACAAAGGTCTTCGGCCTTGTCCCTTACGCACAGAGATTTCTCCAGTTTCTCTGAATCTTTTGATGATGTTATGCACTGTAGATGATGAGATTTGCAAAGCCTTTGCACTTTGAAATTGAGGAACAATGTTTTTAAAGTATTCCACAATCCCTTTACACACTCACAGATTGGAGAGCCTCTGCCCATCTTTACTTCTGAGAGACTCTGCCTCTCTAAAACATCCCTTTTACAGCTAATCATGTTACAGACCTGATCTCAATTAACTTAATTAGCTGCTAGATGTTCTCCCAGCTGAATCTTTTAAAAATGTCTTGCTTTTTTTTTAGTCCTTTGATGTCCCCGTGCCAACTTTTTTTAGACCTGTAGCAGGCATCAAATTTGAAAGAAGCTCATTTAGTTGATAAAAGTGTAAAGTTTCTCAGTTTAAACATTTGTTATGTTGTCTATGTTCTATTGTGAATAAAACATTAGTTAATGTGATTTTAAAGTCTTTTAGTTTTCAGTTTATTCAAATTTAAAAAACTTCCCAACATTTACGGAATTCGGTTTGTAAAATAAAGTAAACAAATAGGATGCGCTTTATGCATTCTTTGTGTCCATGAATATATTTCTGAGATGCATTACTAAAATGAACGAAAACTCAGCGAATACTTGACACACAAACCAGTGGTGGACAAAGTACACAGATCAAGTACTTGAGTAAAAGTACAGATACGTATAATAAAATATTACTCCAGTAAAAGTAAAAGTACTGCTTTTTCAATTTTACTCGAGTGAAAGTACAAAAGTACTCAATTTTTTATGTACTTAAGTAAAAAAGTACTGATAGACAGATTTATTTTGCAATTTTATATAGACTACTTTATTTAATTTTATATGTAAGAAAAAAGTGTTTTAGAACTTGTTGTTTTGCAGAACGTCAGTTATATATGACATGAGAATTAGGCCTGAAATTAGGAAGAACATTTTAAGGAAAATCTAATTATATTTTCATAATGATTTTTTCTTCTCAAACCTTGTCTGTGGTGTAAAACACCCTGGCCAAATGCCCCCAGAGGGCATCACTTCCCACTCTGATAATTACTGTAGTTACTATGTTCTGAACATCACATCCTTTCTTTTCCCTCAGATAGAATCTATCTAGGTGGCTGAATAAAGATATTTGGACTTTATATCTAAACATTTCCTCAACTTAGCACCAGCAAGCTTGTTAGCTAGACAGTTAGCATCAGCTAACAATATTTACTTATTTTCAGTATGGTTATGAATAAACATTCATATCTGTCTACTCGGCTAGTTGATCTAAACAATATAAAAATGTATACTGTTGATAAACAATATAAAAACAGACGTCACATAGGTCTAAATGCATAGCATTTTAATAAAACTGCTAACGTTACAGCAGCGGGAATATGAACGTGCATGAGTTATTTTATTTAATCGGTGTTATTTTAATGTTTTGTTTTTGACCTAAAACATAACGTTAGAGACACTGATGTTGATCTGTCTGCATTCAAGCATTTCAGTGGGCTTAAATAGATCACCCTTTACAGCAGATTTAGTTCACAAACAACTGACAGTTTTGACCTAAATATTATTTTCAGTTACAATAATTAATCCTAAAATTCAACATTAGTAACGTACTTTTCACAGCATCAGTAGCTCGTGCTCACAAGATCTCCCGGTTCTTTACTTGTGAGTTCAGTTCACTGGAGAAGACTCGCTCTAAACGGATCATTTGAATCAGTGAGTTTTCGACTCGAGAACAGCTGCAATCGGATCATTGCAATTTGTGAATGAATCGTTTGTTGCGATTTGCGAACCGATTGAACAGGTTCATTGAAAAGAATCAGTTTGTTCATGAATCATACACCGCTTCTGCGTCTCGGAGCACGTGATGTATTATAAGAAGTAACGATATGTTTTATGAAATGTAGTGAAGTAAAAAGTACGATCTTATGCTTTGGAATGTAGTGAAGTAAAAGTAAAAGTTACTCAAAATAAAACTACTCCAGTAAAGTACAGATACTTGAAAAATGTACTTAAGTACAGTAACGTAGTAGTTGTACTTCGTTACTGACCACCACTGACACAAACATATATAATATCATATTATATGTTATATAAAACATAAATATATCTAAAGAAAGCTGAAGTGTGTATTTTTAAATTAAGTAATGTTGAAAACAAATATTCTCTGATAAAGTAATTTGTTTAAAACCAGCGTGAGGTCACACCCACGCGCATCTTACTCTATAAGATAATCATCCACTCGAAAACCAGACTTGAGATGCACGAACATGTAAACTCGCACCTCACCTCCGTAAACAAAGTGTTAAGATTCATCTCGGCTGCTTTTCGTTTTTAACGAGATCCACTGTGAGGAATAAGCCTTTCATTTACCTCAGAAGAAGAATGCAACGCAGCTTAATTCAGCGGAGTATCTCATTCTAAAGAGTCATTTATTTGTACTTATATTAATGTTACTGTGACAAACTTGTACATATTTAGTAGTTTAACTTTTCCCAATCTATAATGCCATACTAAAATATGTGAAATCGAGTGCAACATTTTGAAATATGATAGGAAACCTTTCATTGCGTCTAAATGTTGTAGGACTTGTCTGCATTTTAGCTCACATTTTCTGGAGATTTATTAAAGGGCATACTGACACACAATGCATGATATTTACTTCATATTTTTAACACTGTATTTGTTACTTAAAGGGGTCATATGCTATTTAAAGATCATTATTTTGTGTATTTGGTATATTCACATAAAATGTTGGCATGCTTTAATGTTAAAAAAACACATTATTTTTCAAATACTGTACATTATTGTAGGTCCTCTCCCAAACGCGTCATTTTCTACGAAAGTCCCTCCTTCTGACAAGCACAGTCTGCTCTGATTGGCCAGCTGAAGCAGTTCATCGTGATTGGCCGAACACCAAAAGCTGCGTCAGAAATGTAACCCCGCTTTCCATAATCGCCAGCTTCCAAAACTAAAGACCGTTAATAATGTCGTTAGTTTTACCATCAGTTGAAGCCTGAAAGGGGAACAGTTGCGTGACAGACACAGTGATGAAACTCGTATGTGTTTACACACCAGCCACGATTAAGGCGATTTCTGACGGGCTGTACACTCTGCTGTAATATAAGCCTGTCTCTCTCTCTCTCTCTCTCACACACACACACACACGACACGTTACTCTACACCGTGCAAAACTCCGTATTTGAACAGTCAATAGCAAATACTTAAACTAATAACAAAACATACTTGCAGTCGCTGATTCAGAAGCGCCAGATTGTCATAGCAAAGTCCGAATTTACCCTTTTTGTTTTTTAGAAATAGCCATCGTGCAGCCAGCCTTGTACTCTAACAGGTTCACAAAACTGGCGTATATAAAATGCATTGCAAATTTGAACATTTTAGTTGTGCTAAACAAATCTTAACCAATGATTCCTAAAGGAATCTACTTTTGGATGGCCAAATAACACACGGCGTCTCCCTGACACTGCATCAACACTACTGTGCTACTGAAACACGCCTTCTTTCTTTAAGTGAACATTTGGGCGGAATTACTCAAATATTTCCACATCGTAGACATGTGGGGGCATGTTTGAATGAGGCATATTAGCCCGGTCTGGCTCAGCCTTCTCTTTTAGACAGAATAAATCCTTTTGTGGGAGACTTTAAACTGTGTGACTCTGCAGGTCGTATACATGCACAAACAGCTACACAACACACTAAAGACAAGGAAAACAAGAAATCATACCCTTTCAGTAACAAATGTATTGACATTAGGAACTGTAATCAAATTACGTAAATTTAAAGTGTATCAGGAAAAGTAATTAGATTACAGTAACGCTCTGGCGCTGAGTAATGATGACGGCTGATCTCCTCACAGGCAGCAAGCTCAGTCCGCCTCTCACGACAGAAGCTCCGCCGGTAAGAGATTCTGTATATCATCATTATCCTGATTACAGACGTCTGCTGTGGAGAAGTGCTTTATGACTCTGTTTGGGATGTTGTTGTTTTGCAGACGGAGGGAAGGACAGCGGGACCAAACCCAACCAGTGACGGTCCATCAGCGCTGGTGACAGATGCCCTGAATGCCCTCAACCCGATTGGACTCACATCTCCTCTCAGAACTGCCCGGGACCGATCGGGCCCTACTGTGTAATAAAAGGACATTCGTTTAGCTTCGCTTCTCCTCTTTGAGTTGAAGGAGGTGAAAGGGAAGCGTTTCCCCAGTTCATTCCTCTGATGGCTCAGACGGACCGCGGACACTCCTGCGTTCTGAGACCATTGGGCTTCACTGGGGTTACTGGATCTCTCTGCTCTTCTCTGTGGACTGTTGTGAAGAACTTCTGCTGGTCACCGATGAGCAGCGTGTGACGCACCCTAGGTAGACAGCACAGTAAGGGCAGATGCTGATGTGGAGTTCAGTCATCGTACAGATTCACTTGCTTTAGTCGTTCATCAGTCATCCCTCATTTGTTGGCAGTGATTTCTCATGGTTTTTACATTCCTTTCTATAGCTTCATACGTTTGATGGCACAGCTGTGTTTCTGAACTCGTTTCACATTCAGCAAAAGTTTTTAAGTGATTGATTATTCTTGCACTCCTATATACACTTATTATTTCTTAAATAAAAACGTTTCTTTTTCCCCTGAGTGGATGTTGTTTGTTTCTCCTATGTTGAATATTTTGAGTCTCTTGAAGACGTCAGATGTTCCTTCAGCATTTAGTGCTGGAGTTTCATTCACAATGGAAAGAATGAATGATGCATTTATATAGTGCTTTATTGGAGACATAGAGACTCAAGTGTATACTCTCACCACACACCAGCTACAGGTAGAGAGGAGAGAGAGTCATAGAGACGATCAAGTGTATGCTCTCACCACACACCAGCTACAGGTAGAGAGGAGAGAGAGTCATAGAGACGATCAAGTGTATGCTCTCACCACACACCAGCTACAGGTGGAGAGGAGAGAGAGTCATAGAGACGATCAAGTGTATGCTCTCACCACACACCAGCTACAGGTGGAGAAGAGAGAGACATAGAGACAATCAAATGCTCTCACCACACACCAGCTACAGGTGGAGAGGAGAGAGTCATAGAGACAATCATGTATGCTCTCACCACACACCAGCTACAAGTGGAGAGGAGAGAGAGTCATAGAGCCAATCAAGTGTATGCGCTCACCAAACACCAGCTACCGTGGAGAGGAGAGAGTCATAGAGCCGATCAAGTGTATGCGCTCACCACACACCAGCTACAGGTGGAGAGAGAGAGTCATAGACCCAATAAAGTGTATGCTCTCACCACACACCAGCTACAGGTGAAGAGGAGAGAGGTCATAGAGCCAATCATGTATGCACTCACCACACACCAGCTACAGGTGGAGGAGAGAGAGTCATAGAGACAATCAAGTGTCGCTCACCACACACCAGCTACAGGTGGAGGAGAGAGAGTCATAGAGCCAATCAAGTGTGCGCTCACCACACACCAGCTACAGGTGGAGAAGAGAGAGAGACATAGAGAAAATCAAGTGTATGCTCTCACCACACACCAGCTACAGGTGGAGAGGAGAGAGAGTCATAGAGACAATCAAGTGTATGCTCTCACCACACACCAGCTACAAGTGGAGAGGAGAGAGAGTCATAGAGCCAATCAAGTGTATGCGCTCACCACACACCAGCTACCGGTGGAGAGGAGAGAGAGTCATAGAGCCAATCAAGTGTATGCACTCACCACACCAGAAACAGGTGGAGAAGAGAGAGAGACATAGAGCCAATCAAGTGTATGCTCTCACCACACACCAGCTACAGGTGGAGAGGAGAGAGTCATAGAGACAATCAAGTGGATGGGGATTATTAGGAGGCCATGATTGATAAAGGCTAGTGGGGGGAAATTGGCCAGGACACCAGGGTTACACCCCTACTCTTTACGAGAAGTGCCACGTCACTACACTGGTGCGTTAGGACCCACACAGACCACAGGGTGAGCACCCCCCACTGGCCTCACTAACACTAACTCACTAAAGAAGAACGAGTGTCTGAATGCCATCATACAGCAGTGTACAATTAAACATGATGGAGATATGTGCTTTCAAAATTATAATTCTGAATGAAATTACAGCAAATCATTCTTAAAGGAATAGTTCACCAAATGAACTATTTTGCTGAAAATGCTCAGCAATGGATGCTCTGCAGTGAATGGGTGCCGTCAGAACGAGAGTCTGATAAAAACATCACAATCCACAGCACACCAGTCCATCAGTTAACATCTTGAGAAGACAAAAGTTGCGTTTGTAAGAAACAAATACTGTACATCTATGATACCTGTTAAATTCAAACTTGGTGAGCAAGTGATGGAGTGATACATTTCTCCAAATCTGTTCCCATGAAGAAACACACTCATCTTGAATGGCCTGAGGATGAGAACAGTTACCATTGCTTCAATAAAGTACTCAAGATGTCATCAAAACTGAAACAAGTGTGAATAACCTGGTGATCTGCCATCACTGTTCTGTTTCAGACAGGTCTCAGATTGTGTTATTGTTAATAGATAATCTCTAAAGCACACTGAACTTTGTCTCTGCAAACAGTCAGAACACAACAGACGGGAAAATATCTTTCCACTTCAGCCTGTCAGTGAGTATGCATGTTACTTTATGTGTGTTTATAGTTTACATTTTCAGATGTTAGGGCTGATTTTATTGTTTATTGTTTTGCCACTGTGTTTGTTGCTTTAAGTAGTGCTTCTGTGAAGAATTGCAGGTCCTTGTGTGTCTTAATATGAAGAAATGTTTCTCTAGAATAATTAAAACTCAATATAAGCTTTTTGTATCTTCAGGTGAAACACGATTAGGCAATGGAGTTAAGGGTGCTGTTCACCCTCATTTATTCCTTTGGTTTTCTGTGCGTTATTAAAAGTCAAGAGCCCAAAACTCCTGATGTCACGGATCTGGCCTTCAAAAATATTGACTTTGCCATGAACCTCTATCGCAAGATATCAAGTTATCATGACAAAAACATCATCTTCTCGCCGCTGAGCGTTTCCACGTCTTTCGCCACGCTCCTACTGGCCGCCAAGGGCTCGACGCGCGATCAGATGGTGAAGGGATTGAATCTGGACTCTCTGGACCGGACTGGAGACGCGACACTCATCCCGAGGCTCTTTGAGCAGCTGCAGAAGAACATCTCGCAGGATGGAAAACTGCACATGGAGCAAGGCACGGCACTCTTCGTAGACGAGAGCTTTAACGTCGAGAGAGCCTTCAGCGATCAGATCCAGATGTTCTTCGGTGCCGATGTGAACAATGTGGATTTCAGTAAGACCGAGCTCAGTAAGAGCACCATCAACGAGTATGTGAGCGGAAAGACCGGCGGCAAAGTGAAAGAAATGGTGACGAGCATCGAGCCACTGACACACATGATGCTCCTCAACACCATTTTCTTTCAGGGTGAGTTTCTGTAAGGGCTGGGGAAATAAGTCGATGCATCGCCAATCGAGAAATGACTCCGCATCAGTTCTGAGGTTTTCCGAATGCATGGCGATTCTTTCTCTAGTCGATTCTGAGCTTAGTTTTGGTGCTGCTAGCTTTAGTGTCCAATTCCTTGCACACACTTGAACGCTCTTAAGAAGAAGCGCTCTTCTTCATCAGCATTGGTGCGGATAAAAACTAGAGTAGAGCGCCATCTGCTGGTAAAATATAAGCTCAGAATCAATTCAAATCGCGATGCATTCTGAAGATCTCAGAATCAATTCTGCATCGGTTTATCGTCGCAGCCCTAGATTCTATGCATGTGGAAACACTGCTTTAAACAACTGGGATTTGACGTAAAACTCTGTTCTCAAGGTGACTGGGATCGTCCCTTCGACCCCAACAGCACAGAGATGAGTCGCTTCTATGTGGACAAGTACAACATCGTTCAAGTTCCCATGATGGTGAAGGAGGACAGATTCTCCACGGCTGAAGACGGCGAGCTGCGCGCTCGAGTGCTGCGTCTGCCGTACCGCGGCGGGGCGGCGCTGCTCATCGTCCTTCCTGACGCCGTGGCCGACTACACCGCCATCGACGACGAGATCAGCGCCGAGCGATTCCACCGCTGGATCAAAAACATGAGACGCATGTGAGCCGTCAGCCGGTGCACGCTGTACGATACTGGCCTCCATTCGAAAATCCTGAAAGATACTAGTCCAAAATCTGTAGTCTTTAGGGGCTTTCGCTCTGGAGGAATCTTTTTCAGAGTTCCTAGAGCTATTGGCGGAAGTTCCCATTTTTTTGGCATGTTTGCAGGAACTAGGAAACTATTTAGTTCTTGTTCGAGGGAACTAAATTAGCTCCTACTTCAGAATAGGGTCTAAATCAGTCCTATTGGCCTTATGTAGCCCTTTTTAACATTGCGTTTGTTGTCTTCTGTCTTCCGGTTGCGTTTACACAGTGATCTCACGGATTTATGAATGAACCGCTCAATTTAAAATCTTACTGTTTACTGACATGTGTTAAGACAATTGCTTTAAACATTACAGTGCCCACGATAACTTTTGTTAAAGGGACAGTTCACCCAAAAATGAAAATGACTCGCCTCTTAAAGGGACAGTTCACCCAAAAATGAAAATCCTGTCATCATTTACTCATCCTCAAGTTGGTCCACACCTGTATGAATGTGTTTGTTCTGAACACAAAGGAAGATATTTTGAAGAAAGTTTGTAATCAGGCCGTTTTGGGACACAATTGATTTCCATAGTAGGAGAAAAATACTGCTCTGTTTCCCTCATCCTTCAGAATATCTTCCTTTGTGTTCAGAACGAACACATTCATACAGGTTTGGACCTACTTGAGGATGAGTAAATCATGACAGGATTTTCATTTTTGGGTGAACTGTCCCTTTAAGAGGCGAGTCATTTTCATTTTTGGGTGAACTGTCCCTTTAACAAAAGTTATCGTGGGCACTGTAATGTTTAAAGCAATTGTCTTAACACATGTCAGTAAACAGTAAGATTTTAAATTGAGCGGTTCATTCATAAATCCGTCCAGTCCAGCTTGTGTTCCTCCAAAATTCTTAGAAACACAAAACAAAGACCATTTTCACCACAGCAGTGAGTGAAAGTGATGATATCAGGTCATCTCAGAGTCATTAGACGCGGATCCAGGACTCAAACATCACACTATGAGCTGCTGCTGTGACCTACGGGGGAATACATGAAAGCTCATAATTGGTGGATCTCTTTATTTAACCTCTAGTTCAAACATCTTGATTTACTTTTATACATGTTGTACTGTCTCTCAGCAAGATGGAGGTTCATCTGCCCAAGTTCAAGATGGAGCAGTCGTACGACTTGCATGAGATCCTGCCACGTCTGGGCCTCGGCAGCGTTTTCCTCCATTCAGCCAACCTGACGGGTTTGAGCCAAGACGCGCATCTGAGAGTCTCACAGGTGACTGCATTACAGCCTGTGTGTGTGTGTGTGTGTGTGTGTGTGTGTGTGTGTGTGTGTGAGTCTGTCTGTCTGTGTTTGTCTCCCTGTCTGTCTGTCTGTGTGTCTGTCTGTCTCTCTCTCTCTCTCTGTGTGTCTGTCTGTCTCTCTCTCTCTCTCTCTCTCTCTCTCTCTCTCTCTCTCTCTCTCTCTCTGTGTCTGTCTCTCTCTCTCTCTGTGTGTGTGTGTGTGTCAAGTCACCTTTATTTATACAGCGCTTTTAACCATACAGATTGTGTCAAAGCAGCTTTACAGTATCAAATAGGAAAATAGTGTCAATAATGTAAAATGACAAGATTAAACACTGTTTATCGTTGAATTCAGTGATGGCATCGTCCAGCTCAGTTCAGTTCTAATAGTATCTGTGCAATAAAGTTGATTATTTCTCTGGAAAATAAGTGTCCCCAACAGCTGCAGCAAAGTCAAATTGTGCAGAGGACTCATCTGGTGTGTGTCTCTGTGTGTGTGTGTTTGTGTGTGTGTGTGTGCATGCGTGCGTGCGTGTGTGTGTGTGCGCGCAGGTTCTGCATAAAGCTGTCGTCGAGGTGGATGAGAAGGGCACGACTGCAGCCTCGGCCACTTCAGTGGGAATCACGGCTTACTCTCTGCCAGCCACCTTCATCGTCAACAGGCCCTTCTTCTTCTTTCTGTACCATGAAGCCACGTCTAGCCTGTTGTTCATGGGCAGAGTGATTGACCCCACACAGAGCTGAGCTGTGAAGAAGCACACAAACACTGACTGGAGACGCATACAAAGAAACACACACAACACAGCAGCACAGAGTGATACTTCAGACAGAAAAGACTATGTGGATAAGCACATTGTATTGTAAGAAATAAAGTGTGGAAATGGTGCCGTTTGCAGTCGGTCTACTTTATTTCCGCTGACGGTCACATTACGGTCACTCAGCATGTTCTTAGTGATTAGACGTTAGACTGGAACAGAAACCATCCCACAGCGCGGTCACCAGCAAACTCAACACTGTGTCAGAATCATGTCTGCGTCACAATCTGCCTGAATACACGATGCACTAAAAGAGGAATAAGTAGATGCTTTTGAGTGTGAATTAGAAGAGCAAAGAGGCTTTGCGACATACTTACACATCATAAAATGTGCTGATAATTAGTTACATGCAGTTTGTGTTAGGGATGCAACGATACCATTTTTTCCGATCCGATACCGCAAATTCTGAGGATCGGCCGATACCGATCCATTCCAATACCAGCACAGGTTTTTTTTTAAATGTAACTTAGAATTTCTATACTTCTCTGTGTTGACCCGATCGTCACTCTTCTGTGTGTTAAACACAATCTATTACAGTGTTTCTCAACTGGTCGGTCAAAAGTGCTCGGTATGGTATCCAGATTCCACCACGGTGGGAGGTTTGTTGGATGGGGATAGGTGGTGGGCTGGTCTTAAACATTACTCTCCCGGGCTGAAAATGGATCCCACTCCGGCCCTGTTCTCTACCTATTTTTCGACCGCGCAGCACTATGGTCCATGTGCAAGTCTCACGGGCCGCACGCATGTCATTTACAATACAAACCAACCAACCAGATTTATAATATTATTTATAGCCTAAATATTATGATATCTAAACGATTGCATTTATTTAAATAACTAAATAATTCTACTCACTATTAATAAAACACCTGATGCTGTCGGGAGCTGACCAATTACATTTAACTGCTGGTTATATTCTGTATAATTATGTATATGACGAATACAAATCTTGAGAAATTCTGCTGGAAAGGAGTAACAGCACAATAAAGCTGTGATTGTAATTTACAGTCTGTAAGACATGAAGCGTGCTCAGAAAAGTTCACAAATGTAGCCTATGTTGATCCAAATATGGAGAGCATTTTCGATTTTAATAATCTAAGGTTCTCTCCAGAGATGTGTTGACATTTTCTGTAATTAAGGATGATGCTTCTTTTTACCTGAACATGTTCAGTGTGAAGCAAGCACTCTCTTTACGGCGGATTCTGACACTATTGTTGTTCCTTCGCTGGCATTTTCCACACTTCGTTTCCTCCCTGAACAAATGTGTCCATTCTGATGCTCAATTTTACCGAAGGCTGCTGATGACTATCTGAATTAAATTCTGCCAAAGTGCGCGCTTGTTTTAATTCCTTAACATTAATTACATGAGTGAATATTGTCTGCTCATGCCTAAAAATAATATATGAAAACTAAATTATTTGACATAACAAAAACATAGCTTTTATTTGTTTCGTATATTTTTTAATTAATGTAAAAATTTAAAATGAATTGTAGAACTGAAAGTATTTGTTATTATGTTCAGCATGATGGGTCGCGGGTTGAGAACCACTGCTTTAAATTAATGTGCTGGCTCATAACAAATTAATTTTATTAACAAAAAATGAGTTTTGGACCTTGCGTTATAGGCTGTTTATTCATTCATATATTCATAACAGTTTTGACTTAATTTTTGTGAAATAAACTAGCTTTGTTTTAATATATATATATATATATATATATAGAGAGAGAGAGATTTATTTATAAAAATCTAGTAAAACATTTGTATTTACAAATAAAAGTGAATAAGTCTACGAATAAATATTGCTCTTTGTATTATAAAATACATTTTAAAACAAGCAAATACATTTATATATAAATATTTAATATAAAATTAAAACAAACGTATTTTAAATGTATAACACAATAATAAGACAGCAACATATTATAGACAGGACAGAACAAGAAAGACTATTATTATCTTTCATTGCGCAGAAGTATTATAAAACGAAGTGATCCGTTAGAGTGGCGCAATGCACATCCCGTGCGCAGAATGATGCTCTTGAAACACAGAGTCACAGCACACAGGCTGCGCAGCCCTCCGAGTCCGCATAGAGAAAAAAGTACAGGGGGAAGAGATATTCCTGAGAAGTGTATCAAATCTGTGAGTTAGTTTACTTTGAGTCTTTTCTTTGAACAGTTTTAAACCTCAGTAACTGCGCTCTTGAAGAGTTTGACTGTAGTAACCGATCGCGACGCGCGGTTTGAATGCTGAACGGAGGATGACTGACAGACGCAGCGGAGAGAGAAGTTCACGTGGACTTGAATTTAACGACTTAAATATTCATCTGTACCTCAGATTAAACTATGGAACAGCTTCAGAACACTTGAAATATAGTGTGAGAACGCTTTATGGTGTTTTTGTGTCTTCCGTGGGGCTTAACAACAACACAGAATATTATAAACTTAAAAGCACAGGATCGGATTTGGATCGGTCTCGTCTGACTGATACCCGATCCGCAGAAAATGACTGGATCGGAGCCGATACCGATCCTCAGTATCGGATCGATGCATCCCTAGTCTGTGTCACCATAAACCAACCTATCGTTCTGAACCGCTTCCAAATGTGGTTTTAAATCCGATAACGTTACACGGTTGTGGTCAAAAGTTTTCGCCCCCCTTTCAGAATCTGCAAAATGTTGATTATTTTACAAAAATAAGAGGGATCATACAAAATGCATGTTATTGTTTATTTAGTACTGACCTGAATACGATATTTCACATTAAATATGCTACATATAGTCGCACTAATTCAAAATAGTTGAGTTTATAAAAATGGCCGTGTTCAAAAGTTTACACACCCTTGATTCTTAATACTGTGTTGTTAGTTGTGAATGATCCACGGCTGTTTATTAGTTTAGTGATAGTTGTTCATGAGTCCCTGAACAGTTAAACTGTCTGCTATGAATCCTTCAGCTCACACTAATTATTTGGTGTTCCAGCATTTTTGTGTATTTGAACCCTTTCCAACAATGACTGTATGGTTTTGAGATCCATCTTTTCACACTGAGGACGACTGAGAGACTCATACGCAGCTATTACAGAAGATTAAAACACTCACTGATGCTCCTGAAAAAAAAAACATGTATCAAGAGGGGGTGAAAACTTTTGAACAGAATGGAGATGTGTACATTTTTCTTATTTTGCCTAAATATCATATTTTTTCATTTAGTACTGCTTTAGCTACAGAAGATAGTTACATGTTTCCCAGAAAGACAAAATAAGTTAACTTTACCCTGATCTTCAAATTCAAAAGTTTTCACCCCCCTCTGAACCTTCTGTAATTGCTACACACGAGTCCCTCTGTGTGAAAATATGGATCTCAATATCATACAGTCATCGTTGGAAAGGGTTCAAATACACAAAAATGCTGTAAAACCAAATAATTAGTGTGAGCTGAAGGATTCACAGACAGTTTAACTGTTCAGGGACTCATGAACAACTATCACTAAACTAATAAACACAGCTGTGGATCATTCAGACAACAACAGTGTTAAGGAATCAAGGGGGTGTAAACTTTGAAATTTTTATAAATTCAACTATTTTCTCTTGTGGACTATATGTAACATATTTAATGTGAAATATCGTATTCAGGTCCGTACTAAATAATCAATAACATGCATTTTGTATGGTCCCTCTTTTTTTGGTAAAATAACACTTTGCAGATTCTGGAGGGGGGGTGTAAACGTTTGCACTCAACTGTACACCATAGGAGCAATAGTACTGGAGCACAGCTGTTTAAGTGTTGAATTCAGGTGTTTTTCAATCAGACTCATTGCACAAACCATCGATCTGATTTAGGTCTCTTACACATGCGGGTATAAAATACAGCTCCAAGACTTCAGTCTGACTCTGAACCAGCCGCGATTTCTTTAAGACTGCAAGGGAAGCTCAGCTTCCCCTATAATTGTCAAAAAATGAATGGTCAAATATATGTACTATTATGTTAACATTTTATTGACTAAAAATGCGTTAAACACGTTCATCTCGAACGAAAACAATTTTGTTCAGAATCAGCTACTTAGGTCGGGTTGACTCGATTTCCTTCTCATTCATTCCCGTGGCGTACAGTGCATTACTCTGTTGAAGCCCAGCGTCCGTGACTTCAATGGGGCTGCTTTAAACAGTTTTTTCAGTGCTTAGAAACAAGGCGGTCATTGGATAATGCTGCGATTATGTCCACGGACGCTCAGCGTCTCTGGGATGAATGGAGGAGTGGGCTGGCCCGGACTCCGGCGTCTGCGTGATGATTGGAGGGTCTGTCATCTCTTTTAATCCACTTTTATGTCCTAAAACGCTCGTTTTTGGGGTCGACAGCTTATAAAAACGTATTTATTGTTTTTTGAGCTTGTTTGCTATACACATTGTCACATATCAGCTTTTAGACATTTTTTTTTTTTTTTTGTTATAAATAAATGACAAGGAGGCGGCAGCTTCTCGCAATGCAAAGAGACGGTTGGTGTGGGCGTGGGCGTGGTCTTCAGATTATGACGTATCACTCTGTGTCTCCATTTCCAACTCAGTCCCATCGGGATTTTGCATGTGTAGTCGAAAGACAAACTGCTGCAACCTTCATCGTATATTTCACACAATTTCACACCACATTCATTGTTTCAGTTTAACATAATTCCCACATTTCCTCCCCATTGAGTTAAATATATATATATATTAGATCGTTTGTTCATTAATTCATATAGTCTGAACTAGCCAGCTAGCAAACTGCACAGCAGGTGTAGAAAGGAGCTTCTCCTGTTTAAAGCGGCTCAAGTCCTACACCCGTAACACAATGGGCCAAGGCCGTTTAAGCAGCCTAGCTCTGCTGGCCATTGAGAGGACACCGGTCAAGTCACTGGAAAAGACGCCTAGTTGGTACGACAGGGTTACAGAGCATTTTCTTGAAAAGGAACGTAGGGCAGAATTTACATATAAATAAATGGACAATTTTTATGATTTAGGCCGAAAATGAGCTTCCCCTCTTTAAAAGATCAGCAGCCGCCACTGCTCTGAACAGTCATGTTTTAGTCACATGTGAAGCCTGTATTGCAGTTAAAGAAGGAACTTATCAAAGTGAGAGTGTTGTTTTTGGAACACAGCCCACTTGAATAGCTATATAATAATACAATAAAACACTATAAAGCATGAGCATGCTCTCATATAGTTCTGTACTGGACTATTCGTGTAGGTTAATTGCTGCATATATATATATATATATATATATATATATTATTGTGATTCACCAAATGTATCACATCTCTGTCTGGTAAATATCATCTCGGTGTAACTCCGCTGTTACTTTTCTCATCGCTCTTAGACCAATCACAGTCGACGGGGATTACAGGATGACAAATCACATTCAATCATTTAATTTCAAAATGGCGAATGTAGTATATTCACAAATGTCTCTAGTTGGATATGAAAAATGCAATCTTCAATAAGTATTCAGGATATAAATCTGCACTGTTACTTTACTAGTCGCTGTTAAAGATGTCCCTTACGAAAATGAACCATGTATTTTATTTACATGGTTAACCAAAACATGGTTAGCCACAAATATACTGTGGTTTTGCAACTCAAACCATAGTTTAACCATGAAGTAAAACTGTGGTTACAAATGGTAATCAATATGCCAAAAAATTGTTAGTTTAAACTAATAAACTTGGAGATATAGTAATGTGCAGCCCCTCGAGTAAACTCAAACATTATACTTTATTCCATTTATTGTATTTGTTCGTTATTTTAGTAATTTTTTCTTTGTTTTTCTCTCTCTAAGTAAAGAAATCTATATATAATAGGATTGGAAGGGCTTCCACGTGCTAGTGACGGGAGAATCGAATCTTTTCGAAGCTTCGATTCAATTGAATCATTGATTCTCCAAATGACTCAGTGACTCGAATCGCTCGCTAGTGACGGTCAAAACTGTGCCTGTAACAAAAGCCAAGGCTAAAACACACATAAACACGGCGTTTAAAACCCCTTGCTAATGTTTTATTGGAAGCATAATACATAAAATACCATTAAATGTGAAGTGTATGCATAATATGTGTTTTTTAAGATATTTTTATATTAATTTACAGGGCTTGAAAAACAATATAATCTATCACATAGCAGTAGACACCATTATAGTTTCCATTAAAAGCAATAAAACATTACATTTTCTATTGTTTTTTTAGCAAGGTGCTTTTTTGTTTTATTTAGAGGCCAGTAAGAAACTACTAACTACTTCTCGTCCTTTTAATTACACAAATGTCTCATTAAAATGTCTGAAACTGATCCGAGATCAGGTCAAAACGAGCCGTTTAGAACCCGTTATGACGTAAGGAAGCCTCATTTAACGCGATCACGTGACTCAACGCGCTCAAACGACTCACAAACGTTTCGAAGCTTCAGGTGACTCGAGCGCTGCCACGTCCTCAGGACAGTCTCTGTGATTGGTGGTTTCTCTCTCTGACGTCATCATGGCCGCGTCCTAGTGCCGTGCATGTGCGTGAACGGCTGCTGTTTATAACGCGATACGGATTATCAACAGTACGTAAGATTGATCTTTATTTACACCGGCAATATGGTTAAATACTCGTGTTGGCGCGAGTCACGTTATCAGAGTGGGGGTTGTCTAATGTAATAGTTTGTTGCTCATGTTGTTGATGGTTTCAGAGGTTTATGAACGTTATTTACTGCGCTGTTCGTTCATAAACACACCGATATTACCATGTTTAGCAGTTGACTATAGTACTGGCGTGTTAAACCGGTGTGTATATATATATATACATGGTGTGCGGTATATACGGTATTGCCATCACTGTAAGTTACCATGTTAGTATAGTTCGTAAATGATTTTTGTGTCTGTGGGAACTCCATAAACAACAATGATTAATAAATACAAACCAGTCACCTCAGTTACTGTCTGTGTGTGTGTCTCCAGTAGAAGATGAAGGTGAAGAAGATGAAGGTGAAGAAGATGAAGGTGAAGAAGCCTCGTTTGATCTCCTCCAAGAGAGGGGTGGTGCTGAAGGGCCAGTGGAAGCCAGTCAATCTGGACCCCGGTCTGTTCGCTGACGACGGTCTGGACGGTCTGGTATGCTTTGAGGAGCTGACCGAGTACTCGCTGGTGGAGCCGGAGAAGGCCCTCACCGTGCAGCAGCCCGCAGACACCACCAGCAAAGCCAAGAAGAAGAGAAAAGCCAAAGAGCAGCCTGTAGAGGAAGACGTCAAAGAAAAACCCGGTAGAAAGAAGAAAAAGAAGAAGCTCGAGGAACCTCAGGACGTGTCTGTTCTGGACGAGATGGTGGATGCCAAGGAGAGTCTGACTCCAGACACACAACACACACCGTCCCAGAAGAGGAAGAAGAAGAAGAAGAAGAAGAAGCAGCCCGCCGGGCCTCCTCCGTCTCAGAAGCAGCGCAGGAACTGGAGCCGGTCCGCAGAGGGAGCGAGCGCAGACGTGTCTGCCTGGAAGGATCTGTTCGTACCCGAGCCGGTGTTAACCGCTCTGAGCGCGCTGGGCTTTTCAGCACCGACTCCGATCCAGGCCCTGGCACTGCCACCGGCCATCAGAGACCGACTGGACATCCTGGGAGCGGCCGAGACCGGTACGAGACCACTGACCGCTTACTGAGCCTCCGAGTCTGAAGATGATTACAGCACTAATATCTCCAGCAGATAATAACATCTCAAAAATATCACTGCATTATTTCAATTAATGGCTAAATGAATGTTTCCTACTGACACACTACAGCAAAAGATAGACATTTAACTATTATATAGTGGATTATTCAGTGATTATTAATCTGTGGCATTTAATAATTAGTCTTTCACTGATTATGTTTATTTAGAAAAGTCAGGGAAGTCAGCGCTTTATGTACTCCCCAATTTTAAGTCGCTTTGGATAAAAGCGTCTGCTAAATGACTAAATGTAAATGTAAGTTAGTAAAACTTGGTTGATTTGACACGGTGACTGTGTAAGGTATAAATATGTCTATTTTACAGTTTATAATTTATTTATTCATTTTCAATTGATTTATTTCTAATTTTAGTAAGTTGTGTTTAAGTAGTAAATTCAATTGCAGTAATTATGCATTTGTTATTGACTGTTTTAAGGTTTATTATATTGGTTTTATATCTGTTATCGTCACCGTGCTCTCTAATATATCATCCTTCAGAAGCTCCAGGACTGTTGAGCACTTGAGCTGTGATTCACTGTGCATGTGTGTGTCTGTCTGTGTCTCTGTGTGTGTGTCTGTGCGTGTGTGTGTGTCTGTGTGTGTGTGTGTGCAGGCAGTGGGAAGACGCTGTGTTTCGGGATTCCCATGATCCACAGCATCTTGGAGTGGAGGAAAGCATCAGCCGGTGAGCAAACGACCGGAGCCGATGATACGGAGACGCGTGTGGAGAGCCTGTATCTGAGAGACGGCGAGGAGAAGAGCGGAGCAGTGTCTGCTGAAGAAGAAGAGGAGGAGAAGAGTGGAGCTGTGTCTGCTGAGGAAGAGGAGAAGAGCGGAGCAGTGTCTGCTGAGGAAGAGGAGAAGAGCGGAGCTGTGTCTGCTGAGGAAGAGGAGAAGAGCGGAGCAGTGTCTGCTGAAGAGGAGGAGGAGAAGAGCGGAGCCGCGTCTGCTGAGGAGGAGGAGGAGGAGGATGATGGAGTCGCAGCAGGTCAAACACAGACAAACACACAACAGCCGCCGCTGCTCGGCCTCATCCTCACTCCCACCAGAGAGCTGGCCGTTCAGGTCCAACACCACATCGACGCTGTGGCCCGCTTCACCGGTCAGTGTGCGCTGACTAACACTTACCGCAGTCAATGCTGATGTCTAGATATGAATATAATGACATCTCCTCTTGATCCCCTTAAATAAGACATTTCTATAGCTCTGGCTGAATTTGAATTATAATTTGATCACAAATTAATCATACCGTTGACTTTACCTGAGCAGTTAATGTAAGTAGAGTAGAAAACCCAATCATTGGCTACATTTACATGCAACCAAATAATCCGTTGACGGCTCAATCGGACTGAAAAGCCTACATATGAACACCTTAATCAATCTTGAAGGGGTGTTTTATTACTTTTCTAACATGATCGAGAGCGAGTGTAAACACTGGATCGGATTTAATAAATAAATATAAATTCTGCTGTTTAAAGCAAATAAAGAAACCGTGTAGTAGAGTGGTTATTATGTGCAGACAGTGTTAAACTCTATAGTTGTGCAGTGTGCACATGTACAAAAAATCAACTCTGATTTGAAGCATGACAAACAAATGCAGACATCTTTATCTAGCGTTCATTTAAACACTACATTCAGGTTCATCAGTCGGAATTAATTCAGTCCGATTGAAACCCAAATTGTGCATGTAAACATAGCCAGTGAGAAACGCCCGAAAGCAGGTCATGTGCATTAGCCGTGTTCCCAGTCGTCATCTGGTGCTCTGGTTCTGAGCCGATGATCATGTGAAGCTGTGTCGTTGAGCAGGGATCAGGACGGCGGTCGTGGTCGGAGGGATGGCTCCGCAGAAGCAGCAGCGGGTTCTGATGCGCCGGCCGGAGATCGTGATCGCTACGCCGGGACGTCTCTGGGAGATGATCCGAGAGGAGCAGCCGCACCTGCAGAACCTGCGCCAGCTGCGGTACGCTCATGCACAAACCCAGCATCACCAGCACTCACTCAGATAAACACCACCACCACTCTCTTACATAAACACCACCACCACTCTCTCACATAAACACCACCACCACTCTCACATAAACACCACCAGCACTCTCTCTGCACCAGCACTTTCTCAGATAAACACCACCAGCGCTCTGTCTGCACCACCACTCTCTCACATAAACACCACCAGCACCCTCACATAAACAACACCATCGCTCTCTCTGCACCACTACTCTCTCACATAAACACCACCAGCACTCTCTCAGATAAACACCACCAAAACTCTCACATAAACACCACCAGCGCTCTGTCTGCACCACCACTCTCACATAAACACCACCAGCTCTCTCTCAGATAAACACCACCAACATTCTCACATAAACACCACCAGCACTCTCTCTGCACAACCACTCTCTCACATAAACACCACCAGCACTCTCTCAGATAAACACCACCAACAATCTCACAGATAAACACCACCAGCACTCTCACATAAACATCACCAGCACTCTCTCTGCACCACCACTCTCACATAAACACCACCAGCACTCTCTCTGTACCACCACTCTCTCACATAAACACCACCTGCGCTCTCTCAGATAAACACCACCAGCGCTCTCACATAAACACCACCACCACTCTCACATAAACACCACCACCATTACTCTCTCACATAAACACCACCACCATTCTCACATAAACACCAGCACCACTCTCTGCACCAGCACTTTCTCAGATAAGCACCAGCACTTTCTCAGATAAACACCACCAGCACTCTCACTTAAACACCACCAGCACTCTCACGTAAACACCACCAGCGCTCTCACTTAAACACCACCAGCGCTCTCACTTAAACACCACCACAACTCTCACATAAACACCACCACCACTCTCTCACATAAACACCACCACCACTCTCTGCACAAGCACTTTCTCAGATAAACACCACCAGAACTCTCACATAAACACCACCAGCACTCTCTCTGCACCACCACTCTCTCACATAAACACCACCAGCACTCTCTCTGTACCACCACTCTCTCTGTACCACCACTCTCTCACATAAACATCACCTGCGCTCTCTCAGATAAACACCACCAGCGCTCTCACATAAACACCACTACCACTCTCACATAAACACCACCACCATTCTCTCACATAAACACCACCACCATTCTCACATAAACACCAGCACCACTCTCTGCACCAGCACTTTCTCAGATAAACACCACCACCATTCTCACATAAACACCACCACCACTCTCACATAAACACCACCTGCGCTCTCTCAGATAAACACCACCTGCGCTCTCTCAGATAAACACCACCAGCGCTCTCACATAAACACCACTACCACTCTCACATAAACACCACTACCACTCTCACATAAACACCACCACCACTCTCACATAAACACCACCACCACTCTCTCACAAACACCACCACCACTCTCTCACATAAACACCACCACCACTCTCTCACATAAACACCACCACCATTCTCACATAAACACCAGCACTACTCTCTGCACCAGCACTTTCTCAGATAAACACCACCAGCGCTCTCACTTAAACACCACCAGCGCTCTCACTTAAACACCACCACAACTCTCACATAAACACCACCACCACTCTCTCACTTAAACACCACCACCATTCTCACATAAACACCACCACCACTCTCTGCACAAGCACTTTCTCAGATAAACACCACCAGAACTCTCTCACATAAACACCACCACCATTCTCACATAAACACCACCACCACTCTCTGCACAAGCACTTTCTCAGATAAACACCACCAGAACTCACATAAACACCACCAGCACTCTTTCTGCACCACCACTCTCTCAAATAAACACCAACAACACTCACATAATCACCACCAGTGCTCTCTCTGCACCACCACTCTCTCACATAAACATCACCACCATTCTCTCACATAAACACCACCACCACTTTCTCACATAAACACCACCAGCACTCTCTCTGCACCAGCACTTTCTCAGATAAACACCACCAGCACTCTCTCAGATAAACACCACCAGCACTCTCTCTGCACCAGCACTTTCTCAGATAAACACCACCAGCACTCTCTCAGATAAACACCACCAACACTCTAACATAAACACCACCAGCATTCTCACATAAACACCACCAGCACTCACATAAACACTACCAGCGCTCTCTCTGCACCACCACTCTCTCACATAAACACCACCAGCACTCTCACATAATCACCACCAGTGCTCTCTCTGCACCACCACTCTCTCACATAAACACCACCAGCACTCTCTCTGCACCAGCACTTTCTCAGATAAACACCACCAGCACTCTCTCAGATAAACACCACCAGCACTCTCTCTGCACCAGCACTTTCTCAGATAAACACCACCAGCACTCTCTCAGATAAACACCACCAACACTCTAACATAAACACCACCAGCATTCTCACATAAACACCACCAGCACTCACATAAACACTACCAGCGCTCTCTGCACCACCACTCTCTCACATAAACACCACCAGCACTCTCACATAAACACCACCAGCACTCTCTCTGCACCACCACTCTCTCACATAAACACCACAAACACTCACATAAACACCACCAACACTCTTAGATAAACACCACCAGCACTCTCTCTGCACCAGCACTCTCACATAAACACCACCAGCACTCTCTCAGATAAACACCACCAGCACTCTCACATAAACACCACCATTACTCTCTCTGCACCACCACTCTCTCACATAAACACCACAAACGCTCTTAGATAAACACCACCAGCACTCTCGCAGATAAACACCACCATTACTCTCACTGCACCACCACTCTCTCACATAAACACCACAAACGCTCTTAGATAAACACCACCAGCACTCTCACATAAACACCACCATTACTCTCTCTGCACCACCACTCTCTCACATAAACACCACAAACGCTCTTAGATAAACACCACCAGCACTCTCGCAGATAAACACCACCAGCACTCTCACATAAACACCACCAGCACTCTCTCTGCACCACCACTCTCTCACATAAACACCACAAACGCTCTCAGATAAACACCACCAGTACTCTCGCAGATAAACACCACAAACGCTCTCAGATAAACACCACCAGCACTCGCTCAGTTTAACACCACCACCACTTGCTCAGATAAACACCATCAGTGCTCTCTCAGATAAACACCACCAGCGCTCTCCCTCTCAGATAAAAACCACCAGGGCTCTCTCACATAAACACCACCAGCGCTCTCTCAGATAAACACCACCAGCATTATTTTACATAAACACCAGCGCTCTCTCAGATAAACATCACCAGCATTCTTTCACATAAACACCATCAGTACTCTCTCAGATAAACACCACCAGTGCTCTCTCACATAAACATCATCAGCGCTCTATCTCTCAGATAAACACCACCGGCCCTCTCTCGGATAAACACCACCAGCGTTATCTCAGATAAACACCACCAGCGCTCTCTCTCTCTCTCTCTCTCTCTGATAAACACCACCAGCAGGCTATCTCTCTCTCAGATAAACACCACCAGCACTCTTTCTCAGATAAACACCACCAGCACTATATCTCTCTTAGATAAACACCACCAGCGCTCTCTCTCTCAGATAAACACCACCAGCACTCTCTCTCTCTCTCTTAGATAAACACCACCAGCGCTCTCTCTCACATAAACACCACCAGCACTCTCTCAGATAAACACGGCCAGCGCTTTCTCTCAGATAAACACCACCAGCATTATTTTACATAAACACCACCAGCGTTCTCTCAGATAAACACCACCAGCATTCTTTCACATAAACACCATCAGTGCTCTCTCAGATAAACACCACCGGCCCTCTCTCGGATAAACACCACTAGCGTTCTCTCAGATAAACACCACCAACGCTCTCTCTCGGATAAACACCACCAGCGCTATCTCTCTCTTTCTCAGATAAACACCACCAGCACTATATCTCTCTCAGATAAACACCACCAACGCTCTCTCTCTTTCTCAGATAAACACCACCAGCACTATATCTCTCTTAGATAAACACCACCAGCGCTCTCTCTCTCTCAGATAAACACCACCAGCGCTCTCTCTCTCTCTCTCTCTCTCTCTTTCTCTCTCTCTCTCTCTCTCTCAGATAAACACCACCAGCGCTCTCTCTCTCTGAGATAAAAACCACCAGCGATCTCTCTTTTAGATAAACACCACCAGCGCTCTCCCTCTCAGATAAACACCACCACCGTCTCTCTCTCTCTGATAAACACCACCAGCGCGCTCTCAGATAATTAGTAGAATGTCTGAAGTGGACTATCAAAATAAAGTGTTACCAAGCACCAAGGTGTTCTCACTTGTCTGCATCTGAGCCGCTTTGCTTTATCTCCTCAGGTGTCTGGTGATCGACGAGGCTGACCGCATGGTGGAGAAGGGACACTTCGCGGAGCTGCAGAACCTGCTGGAGATGCTCAACACGTCCCAGTTTAACCCCAGCAGACAGACGTTTGTGTTCTCGGCCACGTTAACTCTGGAGCACTGCCTGCCTGCACGCATGCAGCAGAAGAAGCGCAAGAGCAGCGAGCGCAACAGACTGCAGATCCTTATGGAGAAGGTGGGCGTCAAGGACAAGCCCAAAGTCATCGACCTAACGCGCAAGCAAGCCACGGTGGAGACGCTGACGGAGACACGCATCAGCTGCTCCAAGGACGAGAAGGACCTGTTGCTGTACTACTTTCTGCTGCAGTATCCCGGCCGCAGCATGGTGTTTGCCAACAGCATCGACTGCATCAAGCGTCTGAGCGCGCTGCTGCTGATCCTGGACTGTGCTCCTCTGACGCTGCACGCTAACATGCACCAAAAGCAGCGGCTGAGGAACCTGGAGCGCTTCGCCGAGAAGGACAGGTGCAGCTATACAGTCCGAAACACTAGCCTGATGTGTTGTACCATATCAGTATTAGTCAAAATGATCAGAACACTAGTATTATCAGCAGCTAATAACTCTCAGGTGGAGTTAGAGTAGTGTTGACTATCCCAATCACACATTAGTGGGTGGAGTTAGAGTAGTGTTGACTATCCCAATCACACATTAGTGGGTGGAGTTAGAGTAGTGTTGACTAACCCAATCACTCGTTAGTGGGTTGAGTTAGATTAGTGTTGACTAACCCAATCACACGTTAGTGGGCGGAGTTAGAGTAGTGTTGACTAACTCAATTACTCGTTAGTGGGTGGAGTTAGAGTAGTGTTGACTATCCCAATCACACGTTAGTGGGTTGAGTTAGATTACTGTTGACTATCCCAATCACACGTTAGTGGGTGGAGTTAGAGTTGTGTTGACTAACCCTATCACACATTAGTGGGTGGATTTAGAGTAGTTGACTATCCCAATCACATGTTAGTGGGCGGAGTTAAAGTAGTGTTGACTATCCCAATCACACGTTAGTGGGTGGAGTTAGATTAATGTTGACTATCCCAATCACACGATAGTGGGTGGAGTTAGAGTAGTGTTGACTAAACCAATCACACATTAGTGGGCAGAGTTAGAGTAGTGTTGACTGTCCCAATCACACGTTAGTGGGCGGAGTTAGAGTAGTGTTGACTATCCCAATCACACGTTAGTGGGCGGAGTTAGAGTAGTGTTGACTATCCCAATCACACGTTAGTGGGTGGAGTTAGAGAAGTGTTGACTATCCCAATCACACCTTAGTGAGCGGAGTTAGAGAAGTGTTGACTATCCCAATCACACATTAGTGGGCATTTGCAGTTAATGTAAATAGACACTCCATATATAATATTCCTTAGAAGTATTATAAGTAGAGGTAGGTGTTAGTATGCAGCGGATCAGGTTGATCTGGATCTGATGTGTTGGTGTGTTTCTGTCCTCTCTCAGATGTGTGCTGCTCACTACAGACGTCGCTGCTCGAGGCCTGGACATCCCCGGCGTCCAGCACGTCATTCACTATCAGGTACACCTCGCTCCGTTTGTATACACCTGCACAACTCAGTCCACAAAACACATCTCTGCCATCTTTATCTGACCCTCTAACTCTAGCGCTCTCTATTATAATTCTATTCTATCTACTTGTTTTCTTTGTATACATGAAACATATTATATTGGATTGTACTGTTTTTAATGTAAATAGACAAGGGTTTTATTCAGAGGTGTGTCTAACTCATTCATTTTATATTATTTATTCAGCGTTCAGATGATGCATAAATCTCAATTTAAAAAAATTTACCCTTATGACTGGTTTTGTGCTCCATGGACACACACACACACACATATATATATATATATATATATATATATATTAGGTGGGCATAGATTAATTTTTAATCTAGATTAATCTAGATTAATTTTGGAATTAATCTAGATTAATCTAGATTAAAATGTCTCATTTGAATTCTGCCGAAGGCATTCAGAATATGTGTGCTACCCAAATAATGACTCAAAGTAAGTCTTTGAGAACGGGTTTCTCAAGCCAGGTGGCGCATTAGACCAGGGCGATCTCCTGTTTCCAAAATGCATCACAAACTGCTTGAGAAAGCTGTTCTACTATGATAATTGGTGATGAAAATAAACTATGTTCAATAAGATGTACTTGTGTTTACTAACTGTTTATTCAGTTAAACATGAATTTTGAACTGTAGGCCTACATAAGAGGTCGTGATGAACTGTTTACAGTTTCCATTGGGAAGCTTCTTAAAATAAATTTTCCTGAAGCAAACCCGGCGGCTTCATAGCTGCATCCATGTTAGCACGCCACGCCTGATGTGGTAATTTCACAGTAACGTTAGGCATACACACAGGTTCAAGCAGAGGGTGACACGGAGTGAATTCTCAAGTTCACATGAGACCTAAAGCGCATCCTGATTGCTTAAAAGCGCAACGTTTCGTTGTTATTCTGAGTGCACACAACAAACGTAGAGTCTTTACAGATTCGAAAGATGTATTAGGCTACTTTTATCTGTATGACCAAGAATGACGGAGATGTAAGAGCAAGTGAGCGCACCGGAGCCTGTCCTGCGCAAACGCGCTTCCACACAAACACTTCAATAGCGCACATTTCTCTAGGTTAACATCATATTGAGCGGCCATGTAAAGTTGCTACTACATACATCTTTCAGATGAAAAGCCATATTTGAGGTTGATGAATGATAGGTGAGCGTTTGGATGTCCTGCCCGATTGTATAACCACATAGACCAGCCGTTAACAATCTGTCCATCACGGACTGCGAGCCTCTAACGTTAGTTCGAAGACTTGTTCTCGCCCCCTACAGTGCAATTCGGCTAGGTATACATCCGCGCTAAAATATCAGGGTGAAAGTCATCATAGCTTGCGTAGTATAGACCCAGCTCCCATCCCAACTTTGAGAATAGATTAACGGCGATATTTTTTTTATCGCCGATAAGAGTCTCGCGTTAACGCAGCACGTTAACGCCGATAACGGCCCACCACTAATATATATATATATATATACAGTGGGTACGGAAAGTATTCAGACCCCCTTAAATTTTTCACTCTTTGTTATATTGCAGCCATTTGCTAAAATCATTTAAGTTCATTTTTTTTCCTCACTAATGTACACACAGCACCCCATATTGACAGAAAAAACACAGAATTGTTGACATTTTTGCAGATTTATTAAAAAAGAAAAACTGAAATATCACATGGTCCTAAGTATTCAGACCCTTTGCTGTGACACTCATATATTTAACTCAGGTGCTGTCCATTTCTTCTGATCATCCTTGAGATGGTTCTACACCTTCATTTGAGTTCAGCTGTGTTTGATTATACTGATTGGACTTGATTAGGAAAGCCACACACCTGTCTATATAAGACCTTACAGCTCACAGTGCATGTCAGAGCAAATGAGAATCATGAGGTCAAAGGAACTGCCTGAAGAGCTCAGAGACCGAAGTGTGGCAAGGCACAGATCTGGCCAAGGTTATAAAAAAAATTCTGCTGCACTTAAGGTTCCTAAGAGCACAGTGGCCTCCATAATCCTTAAATGGAAGACGTTTGGGATGACCAGAACCCTTCCTAGAGCTGGCCGTCCGGCCAAACTGAGCTATCGGGGGAGAAGAGCCTTGGTGAGAGAGGTAAAGAAGAACCCAAAGATCACTGTGACTGAGCTCCAGAGATGCATTCAGGAGATGGGAGAAAGTTGTAGAAAGTCACTGCCATCACTGCAGCCCTCCACCAGTCGGGGCTTTATGGCAGAGTGGCCCGACGGAAGCCTCTCCTCAGTGCAAGACACATGAAAGCCCGCATGGAGGACTCCAAGATGGTGACAAATAAGATTCTCTGGTCTGATGAGACCAAGATAGAACTTTTTGGCCTTAATTCTAAGCGGTATGTGTGGAGAAAACCAGGCACTGCTCATCACCTGTCCAATACAGTCCCAACAGTGAAGCATGGTGGTGGCAGCATCATGCTGTGGGGGTGTTTTTCAGCTGCAGGGACAGGACGACTGGTTGCAATCGAGGGAAAGATGAATGCGACCAAGTACAGGGATATCCTGGACGAAAACCTTCTCCAGAGTGCTCAGGACCTCAGACTGGGCCGAAGGTTTACCTTCCAACAAGACAATGACCCTAAGCACACAGCTAAAATAACGAAGGAGTGGCTTCACAACAACTCCGTGACTGTTCTTGAATGGCCCAGCCAGAGCCCTGACTTAAACCCAATTGAGCATCTCTGGAGAGACCTAAAAATGGCTGTCCACCAACGTTTACCATCCAACCTGACAGAACTGGAGAGGATCTGCAAGGAGGAATGGCAGAGGATCCCCAAATCCAGGTGTGAAAAACTTGTTGCATCATCCCAAAAAGACTCATACTGAGCAAAGGGTCTGAATACTTAGGACCATGTGATATTTCAGTTTTTCTTTTTTAATTAATCTGCAAAAATGTCAACAATTCTGTGTTTTTCTGTCAATATGGGGTGCTGTGTGTACATTAGTGAGGAAAAAAAATGAACTTAAATGATTTTAGCAAATGGCTGCAATATAACAAAGAGTGAAAAATTTAAGGGGGTCTGAATACTTTCCGTACCCACTGTATATATATTCAATATACAAATATTGCATATTTTTCTTAAATATATACATGCTTGTGTATTTATACATGCATAATAAATATACACAGTACACACTATATTATGTAAACAAAATCTGTTATTTTGCTTGCGATTAATCGTTTGTGGGCACTAATGTGTATATATATAGAGAGATGGATATATAAATGTGTGTGTGTGTGTGTGTGTATATAAATATAATACAACTCTCTAACGGAGACTTGCATATCAGTGCTCTGTAGTTGGTTCTGATTGCTTCTATTGTCCTCATCTGTAAGTGTGTGTGGATAAAGGACTGTGTGTCTGGGCTGCAGGTTCCTCGCACGTCTGAGACGTATGTCCACCGCAGCGGACGCACCGCCCGAGCCGCCAGAGAGGGCCTGAGTCTGCTGCTCATCGGCCCTGATGACCTGATCAACTTCAGGAGGATCTGCAGGACTCTGGGCAAGAGCGAGGACCTGCCTGTGTTCCCCGTGCAGAGCCACTGCATGAGCGCCATCACGGTACCAGCAGCAATAACCTTAACTCTAATCACCACTCTCACCTCTTAAAGGGACAGTTCACCCAAAGATGAAAATGACTCACCTCTTAAAGGGACAGTTCACCCAAACATGAAAATGAGTCTCGCATCTTAAAGGGACAGTTCACCCAAAGATGAAAATGACTCTCACCTCTTAAAGGGACAGTTCACCCAAAAATGAAAATTACTCTCGCTTCTTAAAGGGACAGTTCACCCAAAAATGAAAATTACTCTCGCTTCTTAAAGGGACCGTTCACCCAAATACGAAAATTACTCTAGCTTCTTAAAGGGACAGTTCACCCAAAAACGAAAAATTACTCACCTCTTAAAGGCACAGTTCACCCGAAGATGAAAATGACTTTCACCTCTTAAAGGGACAGTTCACCCAAAAACGAAAATTACTCCCCTCTTAAAGGGACAGTTCACCCAAATATGAAAATTACTCTCGCATCTTAAAGGGACAGTTCACCCAAAAATGAAAATGACTCTCAGTCTCACAGTTGTTCCCTCCGAGCTCAGTCTTACATGCATCTTATTCTTTAGGCCACAAACCATATCTCATATTTCAGTTGGCACTACACAATGTTCCATAAGCTAATAAAAATCTATTTTCTTCCACACCATCTATGAGGGCCAATCAGAGCTCCAGCATTTAAAGTGACAGTAAACAGAGCCGTGTGGACGCTGATAGAGTTATCATTATGGTTATTGAAAGAAATCACATATGTGTTTCAATAATTATATATATATGAAGAGCTCTTTTCCAAAACGCTATAAATCCATTGTAATAGTTTTCATGAAAATTACTTTTTTTTTTTACCTAGACCCATACATTTTGTTAATATTCAATTTATCCTGTTAAAATGGTCTGTTGGCTCAGTCTGAACATGTTAAACAATGATTGTTAAATGAAACAACAATATTGTTGATTATAAAGGCAAAGTATTTTTTTATATATTTTAAAAAAAAAATTACGCTACAAATCCATCCTTTTTTTTTTTTTTTTATGTTGGTTTATGTCTTAAAAAAAAAAGAGAACATGCAACATATGACATCAGGGACTTGTACCATAAACCGGTCGCACCAGCCTTGTGTTGATGTAACCCCCCCGGGTCCGCACCATCACACCGAGCGGGTCTCGAACCCGGGTTTCCGGCGCGGGAGGCAGGCGCTCTAACAAGGAACGCCAAAGGCTACAGCCTCTAGTGTTAATCGGTTAAACACCACCTTTACTGGTATACACATCTGTCACATTGACATCCCACAGTGGGTATTAACGCGCCACCTGAGAACCTTCTTTTTTGTTGTTTTTTGTGATTTTCTTTGTCCAGTCTGCGTTTTCTACCCCCAGGTGTAGGTCTCACTGGCTCATTCAGGCCATCAGAAGTGTTATTAGAGTTTAAAGCACTCATTTTGAAGACTGAGCACAAACAAACGCTTCAAAGCGTCGCCCTGTTGGATTGCATCGAACGAATTCTGATTGATCGAGAGGACATATCGCATTTAGGCTAAAAACAGGTTCGGCGCTTATAGCGGTTTGGAAAAGAACTGCATCTTGCAGTACATTTTAAACAAGGAAATATAGCGATTTGGCATGAAACATTGATGGAGCAGTGAATAGGTTCAGTACACAGCAAAATGGCATGACGAACTCATTTTTTTAAAATTTGGCGTTTATCGCGTTTTGGAAAAGAGCTCTTCATATATATATATATATATATATACAGAAACTCAGCTCAGTTGTGCTGGTTAGGTTTTCTGATACCGTAAAGTGTTTTTATCTGAAACAAAACTTTGCTCCAATTGCTCTTATGTGCAACATGTTATTGCTCGAATAATTAGGATGTTTTATGGAATATTAAAAATCCTGGCCAGGACGTGTCCCGTATAAATGGCACATATGGCCACCCTATATAAGACCACATGACCCCTCTGCGTATTGTCCAGGAGCTTTCGTAATGACATGAGCAGTGTTTGTCCTCCGCAGGAGCGCGTGACTCTGGCCAGGAAGATCGAGAAGATGGAGTACTTCCACAGCCGGGAGAAGCAGCACAACTCGTGGGTGCGGCAGGCGTCCGAGGCGCTGGAGATCGACCTGGATGATGACCTGCTGATGGGTCCAGGAGGAGACGAGGGCAAGGACGAGGACCGGCAGCAGCAGAAGCTCGTCAGGATCCTGAAGAAGCAGCTGAAGCAGCTGATCTCACAGCCGGTGTTCACAGCGCAGATGAAGACCAGATACCCCACACAGATGGGGAGACTGCAGCTGCCCCTCGCCCCGGCCCACACGGCGCTGGCCACACTCCAGCGCTGACCGCTCTTTCATTACTGTTTAAAGCAGCAGGCGGTGTAGATCTGGTCTCATCAGACTCTGGTTTATGACACGTTTCTATAATGTTAGTGACTTCTCTGTAATGCTTTCTATTATCAGCATGCATGCTTCGTCTGTAAATGATTGCCATTAAAAATTCATTTATGATGAACTAGATCATTTTACTGTTGCATTAAAGGGACAGTTCACCCAAAAATTAAAATGACTCGCCTCTTAAAGGGACAGTTCACCCAAAAATTAAAATGACTCTCCTCTTAAAGGGACAGTTCATCCAAAAATTAAAATGACTCCTCTTAAAGGGACAGTTCACCCAAAAATGAAAATTACTCACCTCTTAAAGGAACAGTTCACCCCAAAATTAAAATCCTATCATCATTTACTCATCCTCAAGTAGGTCCAAACCTGTATGAATGTGTTTGTTCTGAACACAAAGGAAGATATTCTGAAGAAAGCTTTGGGACACCATTGACTTCCGTAGAAGGAGAAAAATATTACTCTGTTTCCCACTTTCTTAAGAATATCTTCCTTTGTGTTCAGAACAAACACATTCATAAAGGTTTGGATCTACTTGAGGATGAGTAAATTATTTCATTTTTGGGTGAACTGTCCCTTTAAGAGTCTAGTATATCACTTCCTTGAGGGAAATTTGCTGCATTTATTTCCAGGGTTCATACACTTTTTTACCAATAAAATTAAATGACTTTTCCATAAATTTGAGGTAAATATTCATGACCTAATGTTTCATGAAATGTCTATGTATTAGGGATGTGATGAGATCTTGTGAGATCCGATGCGTTTCAGATCTCGCGAGAACATGACGATATCCTTGCAAAACATTTTGCAGTGTTTACATAAGAGCTGCACCATTAATCGTAAAAAAATTGCGATCTTGCTTCAAACACCCACACAATCTTTTTCCTGAATCACAACGATTCAGCTATGTCTATTGTGACTGTTTCACATCGTGAGTGTCAGCGGATCGTGAGAAGCATGTTTTGTCGCTGCCCATGTTGATGAATCAGAGGGTCGGCCATCATCATCTTTCCGATGTGAACGCTGTCATTCACTGATATGGGCGGCCACTGACGCTTATGATGGGAGAAAGGTGTTCTGCATTCTGCATTCATGCTGCTGCTGGTCCAGAAAGAGCAACACAGTCTTTTCAACCAGACATCATTATTTCTGTGTTACACACATTTAAATAACAGAAGTAATAGGGATGCACTGAATGTTCGGCAACCGAAATTGTGGTCGAATAAGCAAGGAGACCGAATAAATTGTACCGAACGATGACGTGACACGATTAAATAGTGCTAATGCAGTAAAAATATCTGCAGTGTGGAAGTATTTTAAACTGTCAGAGAAAGATGCAAAAATTCATTACAAGCAGAAAGCACCGACTGCGAGACTGTTTAGCATTGCATCTCATGTCTCCGGGTGGATGATGCTGCTACTGTATGATGATTGAAATTGCGAAATGGCCTCAAACGATTAGTAAATAAACTGCAGAATGTTATGTTTTCTAATACAAGCACAAATTGCATATAACAGCGCTGCACAAGCTTGCCGCGTCAGGGTTCAAAGTCCAAAGCGCGAGAAAAATCTGCGCTAAAAACACTGTTACTCGGCAGTTGCATTTTATTAGTTTTTTTGAAAGGCATGTGCCAATGCCTTACGTGCGACACGCATCTTCCCAAGTTCGTCAGAATCATTTATAAATCTGCTGTCAACAAAAAGAAGCACTGAGGTCTTCCTGCAGGTTTCTGCCAAAATAAAAGCTCCTTCAACATTCAAAAATGTTAGTATTGTAATTTTAATGATGTTCTGTAAAATAAAATAAGAAAGTAAGACAATAATAATGATAATAATAATTACACTACAACATCTCTATTAATACATTTATTATAACATTCACACAGTGTTCAAATTGGGATCTGTATTATATTCTAATGTTCTAAAAGAAGTCTCTTCTCAGCAAGGCTGCATTTATTTGTACAGAAAAAAATACATGCCTGATTCAAGAAGGGGGTCTCAAAAATGGCCAAAAATTGTGCTTTGTTGGTATAATGTCTGATAGATTGTTAAAAAATATTCAGTGTTAAGTAAATATTTAAAAATTGTTGTTTTGTAATTGATTGTTTTATTTGAAAAGGAGGATAAAACGGTAAAACGCACCTTTTGGCTATTTAATTTATGCAATGGTGTACAAATTAAAGGCCTGCTACAAACTATGCCTACATGGGGGAAAAAATGCGAAAAAACGTATTCGGCCTTCGGCCCAGTGTTTCATTTTGTTCGGCTTCAGCTTTGGCCAAGAATTTTCATTTCAGTGCATCCCTATAAGAAGTACTGGGATAAAAGTTTATAGTTTGGGTATAAACACTTACAGTAGCAATCAAATAGTAGCAGTAGCAAGTATAAGTAGTCTACAGTAGCGATCAAAACGAAAGCATCTTAACACTTGTATTGTTAACGACAACCCATTTAAAAAGTATTTGTAATTTAATCATTAATTCAGGAGATTCCAATAGTCTTTATGAAGTGAGACACTGATTCCTTCATTTAATTTATTTTATTATTTTGTTCAAATTAATATATTTTTAAAGACTTCAGCAATGAACATTTTGTCAGACCCACTAATAAATTACATTATTTTGTTTAGTTTTCTAATCTTTTTTTTCTCAGAATTGTGGGAGAATCTATGTGGCAGAATTGTGATCTCCAAATGTATATAAAAAAAGTGTGATTCTCAATTTATCCAGAATCGTGCAGCTGTAGTTTACATGTTGTTATTACTGCTTATAATTAATTAAAATAGAAGCTTAAATTCATAAGGTACAAGTTGATTTCAAAATGCACCTACATTTTGTGTTTTTCAGTTGAATAAAATACAATTTTCCCCTATATATTTCATCATTAAGGATTTAAAAAAAATAAGTCTAAAAATCTCGTCTCGTGGGATACGTGTCTCGTCACACCTATGTATACATGTTAAATTATAAGAAAAATCTATGTTTTACCACAGCATATTTTTTCAGCATACCTTTTGCACGTCACGGGTCCTGATCTTTCTCAAGCCACCCCTTATACTTTTCATCATGAAGCCATACATTGTTAAATCGGCATTTTCCTGGCATTGCATGAGTTAACTACATAATACTAGCTGCAACAGCGTCTGCGAGTCGCCGTTACCCCACGCAGAGAAGATCACGTGACGGATCGCACAAACGTTAACTATTGTAATTTAACCAATATTGTCAACTAAAACATTAAAATACACAGAGATTGTGAAACAAATTTCCATGACTTTTCCAAAACTTTGTGGGTTAATTTATTTTTCCAAAACTGTTTCAGGCCTGGAAAATGCAAATTCCATGACTTTTCCAGGTTTTTCATGACCATACGAACCCTGTATTTCCCTTCATTTTAATTACTTGTTTTGTAAATTTTTCTACTTGTGGCTTTTCACCCGAAGCATTTACTCTCTCTCTCGTGCTTTAAATTGAGTTTCTTCTCCGGATGACTTGTAAACTTGTAGAAATGAGCTTCAGACTGATTCAACGGAAACATCACACTGTCTTTATTAAATGACACTTTTGAAATGATTTCACAGAGTTACTAATAAACCAGTTATTACCAGTGTTGGGGAAAGTTACTTTTAAAAGTAATGCGTTACAATATTGCCTTACTCCCTAAAAAAGTATCTACCCAACACACACATTTACGTTGTGGCAACGTCGCTGCCACGTTCCATTTTTACTGTGGCAACGTTGCTGTCTACGTGCTCGCGACATTGTAGCAACGTTGAATTGTAAGACGCGACAGGGCTGTAGCAACGTTGTTGCGCGACATTCAGCAACTGCGAGACGACGTTCCGACCACATTTATTTTTATGCCAGATTATAAATATTATATTACCTTTTCTGCATCTTATTTTTTATGTGGTGAATCTCTTAATAAATCACACACAAGATGAATATGTAACACTTTTTTTTAAATGCTGTTAATTATAAATTTTTATTTTTAACGATAAACCTGCTATGAGACTTTAAAGAGGAAAGATGTCACACAGATTCATATAATCCAACTTTATTAAAACATTGCATACATTTTACACTACCAAATAATACATTTGAAAAACCGTACCTTAATATAGAGTATATTAATTATATTTAGCTCAAATATAATAGACTACAAATAAAAAAGCATTAAAAGGGCATTTGAGAAGATTTGCTGAACAAAAGAAAAGCAGCAGAGCCTGTCAGCAGGTCACCGGCCGATGAGGCGGACTAGGAGTGGAGAACACGGCGGACAGGGGAGTGCAGACGAGAAGGTCGGCAGACATCAACAGTCCAAAAAAAGATAAACAAATCCAGTGCGAAAGGGCAAGCGCAAAAACCAGTCGTCAGGCACAAGTCAAAACCAAGCAGACAGTCCGAGGACAGAGAATGATGGGCGGCAGGCACAGGTAAAACTGGGCAGAGAACAAAACGGAGCAAAATCAAATAGTAAGCCTCCGAGGAGGACACAAATAAGATCTTGATACGACAGGACAGACCACATGTCTAGCATGAGCAGACAAAATAAAATAATCTAAAACGAAAATAGTAAAAACGAAACAGAGCACACTATAGCAGAGAAATGAATAAAACTTTACAATATGGTGACACTATTAATTCATGCTTAACTAATGCACAGATAGCCATGAATTAATGTATAACAACCAGGGGTGTAGAATTAGGGGGGACGCTAGGACGTGTCCCTACCTATAAACAGCCACAACCAAACTGTTATTTTAACAATAATATTAACAAATAAACATTTTATATTATCCATAGATTAAGTAATCAATAAATTGTTATTAGTTAAATATGTCATAAAGTATCAATTCCCTAATGACATATTATATTAACTAATAGTGTACATTCATATGTTAATTACCGCAATGGATTCAAGCATGCATTGTCTGCTTTAATTAATCACTAGCTAATTATTTGCATGGGTATCATTATGTTGTGACTTTACTTATTGAGGCACATGACTAACTAACTCATTCAAAATCGATAACCACAATGACATATTACTTAAGAATTAGTTAATAGTTCTATTGCCTCAACAAGTAAAGTCATAACAGTGAATAAGTGTTCTCTATTCTAAAGTGTTAACTCACAACATAATGACACCTTTGCAAATCATTAGCTAATGATTAATTCAAGCAGACAACTGGAAGTTGAAAGGCATGGCTTTGACCTAATGTGGTAATTAACATGTGAATGTACTTTATTAGTTAGTATAATGTGTCAGTAGGGAATTAATACATTATGACACATTTAACTAATAAGTTATTGATACTTAATCTAAGAATAATATAGTATAATGAACATATAATGAATATGTTCATTAGTCGCTGATGCAGTAATCATTAATAAATGGTTTAGTTCATCATGAGTTTTACTTAAGCTCATGATTATCTCTGCATTAGTTAAGCAGTAATTAATGCATATTTATGCACCCGTATTGTAAAGTGTTACCGAGAAATGAAAGGAAAGAAGAAACATAGCTGCAATCAGCTGAGCGCAGCCAATAAAAAAAGATTAAAGTTAGAAAAGAGAGACAAAGATAAAACCTGACTCCTGAGAGAAACATCACATTATCGTGGTCTTTTCAGTCTTTTGAGACTTTTTAAAGTTATTTTTAACATCAAATCTCAAGTAAGTTTTGTACACGTTTTTAATTAAATTTTTATTTCAGGTTCTTATTTTAACAGGATAGTAAAGATATGAAAGAAAAAAGATAGTGAGAGAACTGTAGGGTGACATGAGCAGGTTTGAGCTCCAGTCATATGTACAGAAATGCTAGGCTTCTTTACCCATAAGGCTGAGTCTCTGAATACTTACTTAAAATTATGAGAAGAGGTCCAGTGAACCATCTTGTAAATGTGGAGTAACTGATCGCTGTAAAATTAAATGTCAAACTTAGTGGCATGCCAATATCAGCTGTACAGAACATTAAAGCAATATTACAAATCTCACACTTGGTTTTTAGATTGGATTCATTTAGTGTATTTTAAAAGGATTGATTTGCACTTAACTGTAGCCTTGAGACTTTGAAAAAAAAAAAGGTACTTAACCAAGGGCTGGACGGTAATAATAAAATACCCGTCTTGGAATGTATCCTCGAAAACAGTCAGTTATGTCATAATTGAAAGTAAAAAGTTGAGAAAAATGGCATATGTAACAATATATTGGACGCATGCACATCTAAAGGGACCTCACTGCTGTCAATGTACTTGATGTTAATAAAACAACAACAACAACAACAACAAAAAAACATTTATTGCTCTTGACTGATTAACTTTTGTAGCTTTAATGATTCATCTATATTTAATTTAAACAGTGAAGAATAGACAATGTTATTACATTTGATTATTCAAACCTGATCACCTACAAACCTAAAGCAGTGTTTAATAAGTATCTTTGTTCTATTGTTTGCAATTTGTTCATTTGTTTCACTTATATTTAACTAGTATCTTAATTTTTGCCATAAGTTTATTTATGAGAATACAAGATAACAAGGATCAAAACAACAATACAAAAAGCTATTTTATTTTTTTGGCAGGGCCAGTGAAAATGTTGGCTGGGTAAGAAAAAAGTATAGCATATTATACATACATATTGTCAGTAATATAATTAATTGTAAAAAATACTTACAAAGGCCTTTCTCCTAACCAGACCTGGTGCATGTTTAAGGGTCTCTGCAATCTGGCTTTCAGCATCCATGCTAGTAAACCCAGGTTGTGATTTCATTATTGCCCCTAAATGGTTTAAGTAAAGTTTTTAGAGATGAACAAGTATACTTTACATTTGAACAAACAGGTATTCATCCCATTTGTATTGCCAATCATATATAATTCTGTCACTATAATGCTATGCCTCTTGATGTTAAATCTATGATAACTGAAAACACAATAGAATGTATACAATAAAATATATGCAGATATTGTTGATTTTTTAAATACTTATTAGAACCCGATGAACAGAAAGTTCTTCAAGTTTCCTCTTCCCCTTCCTTCCTTTGACAATATAAAACCTCTTATACATATTATGGAGTTATTAATATTACTTACTGTTATTTGGTGTACAATTTTGCCCATTTGAATTGAAGTCATCTGAAAACCGAGCAAGTTAAAAAATCTAACACATACAGTACACATACAAATATTTTTTAACCGTCATGTGATACATTTTACCCCTGGCTGTGTTTCAAATGTACATAACAGATTTTCAACAAAACATTCAAGTCTCCCAGTCATTGACTTTTATGAAAATTATGTTGTTTTACAAAACGTCCCCGTTTCAGATTGGATTTGTACATCTGGGATGGCATGAGGTAGAGTAAATAATGTGACGGTTTTAATTTTTGGATGGAGATTTAACATTACTTACAATTTTGTCTTTGAGTATCTGTCCATCTTCCATTGCCACTGGCTGTCCAGGCTGATTCTAGGGAAAAAAATAAAAAATTGTATGCAAAACTTATTACAAATTATCAGGCCTCACAATAGCACTTCATACATTTTTGAGGTTTTCAAAATAGACTCGAAGCCACTAGTGCTCTATCATGATCAAATTTTGCATCAAAGATAAGAAATAACATACGTTGGTGTTGATCCACATTTGAATTATGTTCATGACTCCATTCTTGCATTCTTGGAGCTACAAAAGAGACATTATTGTTTTTACTCTTTTTCACTCCGTCTTAAATCGCACTCACGGAAAGCACTGAGATACAGTGTCTCTTCCGTTTTTATTAGTCTCGAGCAAGAGACTGTAGGCTATGCCATTCACGTTACATGATTTGACTGATTTTTACATAGAGAGTGACAGCGCACGGCATTAAAATAAATAAACATTCATGCTTTCATAACCGCTGGCCAAAAAAAAAAAAAAACTAAAATAAAATCTTTGAAATTAAGGGGGGCCCCTGGTGTTTCGGGGACCCTACGCAGCTTGTGTACTTTGCGTATAGGGAGGATCGGCTCTGTGTAAAACGGCCAGATTGCCATTTCTACCATATCTGCTGTTCACACAAGCAACAAATTGTCTTTTCTTCTTTTTTCCATTTTACAATTTTCAATAAAATATAAATAAATAACAGAAAGAAAGAAAGAAAGAAAGAAAGAAAGAAAGAAAGAAAGAAAGAAAGAAAGAAAGAAAGAAAGAAAGAACGTAAAATGAAAGACATGGGAGAACATACCTAAATGTTGTGGCATCAAGGAATGAGTGCTATCCGTATGTACAGCTGATCTGTAGCCCCCTGGCATCTCTGGATCAATGACATTTACATTTATGCATTAGGAGACGCTTTTATCCAAAGCGACTTACAAGTGCATTCAGATTATATATTTTTTGTCAGTACATGTGTTCCCTGGGAATTGAACCCACAACCTTTTGCGCTGCTAACGCAATGCTCTACCACTGAGCCACAGGATCAATGACATATTAATAAATTACATCAACAATAAAATACTGATACATTTTGAGATATTTATCATTATCATCAGTTATGTCCATCAGAACTTTTTGACTGATTCAAAACAGACTTTTTAATTTGTTCACACAAGCATCAAAACAGTAATTTACAAAAAATAACTTCTTATTCTTGCAAATTGTTGTAACTGATGTGCCATAACCCTATGTCCTTCACTCTGGACATCCCAGTTTGGTGTATTGCAGAAATCAAAAAAAGAAATATTTAATTTGTGTTAGTACAATTACATGTTTAATAAATATTCTGTACTGGCTATCAGATACAGCTTTTACATGGCTAGTAGATGGCATTCAGATTATGCATTTGTAGTGGAAATTGTATGCCATTCAAACTAATAAACAAACAAACAAACAATACCTAAATGTTGTGGCCTCATTGAATGGGTGCTATCGGTATGGATAGCTGCTCTGTAGTCCCCTGGCAGGTTTGGATCATTGCGGTATTAATAAATAAAAGGGCTGCAATAAATGTTGACGTATGGTGTATTGTGTAAAACTGCTTATCTTCATTATTATTTATACTTACCACAAAATCCAGCTCTTGGCAAGCTGTCAAGACCCCCACGTGTCTGTGATGGCTCAGGTGCTAAAAAAAGAAAAGAAAGATTTATATAATTGTAATAATACCGTTGTTATAAACAAATTACAACAATATTAATTGTTTACTGTACAAAAAAAATATATATATATATATATATATATATATATATATATATATATATATATATATATATATATATATTGGTGTATATCAAATGGTTTACTAATAAAAAAAAATCACATTTTTTTTTATTTATTACATTATAAACCAAACAAGATGTGTGAATTCATGTACATACTGTCTTCAATAGCTGTGATGTCACTATCTGACTCTAAAAGGCGTAAAGGTGGTCTCTTCAGCCTGGTTAGCCTTTTCCCAGTGATGGAGGAGTCTGAGAGTTCAGGACACGAGGTGATTTGAGCTTTTCTCATGAGCTTATGCGCTGTCATGTAGTCAACTAAAGAAAACATTTTTTTAGTTGGCATGAAAGGTACAACAATGTATCAAAGTATCCACCTTATTTTACCCGTAAGATCTGTCATGGCTGTTTGTAAATCATTAGGATATTAAGTAAAGATCATGTTCCATGGAGATATTTTGTAAATGTCCTTACGTAAATATATCAAAACTTAATTTTTATCAGTAATATGCATTGCTAAGAACTTCATTTGGACAACTTTAAAGGCAATTTTTCAACTAATAATGGCTAATAAACCCATTATCTCAAAAGTCAAAATCAGGGTAATATTTGACATACCTGAGGACTTAAATACTCTGTGGACTTGTAGTCTGTTCCACTTTATTTTATCAGGCAAAGTTCTTTTTTTAGTAGACTTTGGACATTGTTGGGTGGCCAGTAGCAATAGCTGTCCTGAGGAAAAATAGTATAAATATATATATATAAAAAAAAACATTTGAGGATTCGATTTTTCAAAACAATTTATTTTTACAAATGTATCTCTTTTATTTACATATTTTGTTTTGGAGTGCAAAATAGGAAGTGTCAGATTATACTGTATTCACATACATTGATTTTGACATTAATTTGGCAATACATTTTTTTTTTTTTTTTTTTTTGGTACAATTTTCACAAGTTTACTATGTAAATTAAAAAAACTAATAAAATTTGTAAAAACTCTAAACTGATCACCTTTGCCACACCGCTGGTCATTCTTTCAAAACCTGATTTCATACTTTATTTCCAGTTGAACTGTACATATGTCCTTACACATAATCAATATTTGAAAGACAAGATGACAAGATACATGTTTTGATACAAAATACAAAATATTTTAAATAATTTGCACAATCAACAAAAAATCCATGATTTTTGTAATGATCTAGTGACTAAGTTAGGTCATATAAGTGCAATTTCTAATGTGGCAACTGTAACATCAATTTAAAAATGTAAACCAGGGAGATTTCTGTAGCAAATATGCATAGGTCTATACGTCTTACCTGGTCTAATTGTTCTTTCCATGCATCAGGAATTACAGCCACACTGTGATCTGAGGTGAATTCCACAACTGAAAACATTCTGAAAGACAAGGTATATGACTATAAAAAAAACTAAAGTCAGTTGTACACTAATAGAGTTTTTTATATAAATGTTACTTACACATGATATGTGTTTTAATTAGTTGATTTCTACTTGTCATGATTGTGAAGAATAGTCAAATAGACTACTCTTTGCCTATGATCAATCTTGATTGCTCTTTTACACTGACTGACTTTTTCTTTTGGGATCATTTGTAGAACATTGTTCTTTTGGCACATGTATGCTCCAATTATTGATGATTCACAGGGCTTCATAAAGAGTGGAGATGGTTGCAGAAAAACTCGACATAGGTAATACACATATAGTGTGCCAGTTTTACTCGGCATGTCAGACTCATTCTCTGTGTGAGAGAAACGCAGAGCGCTTTCCTCAGCCAATAATGCGCTCACTGCTCTATATAGACAGAGTGAAACTTAATCGTTCAGTCAGAGTGTTCAAATGTAGGCAAGTGAAAATGTATTTGTGCTGAAATATCTTTTACACGTTTTAAAAAAACACTGGCGAGTTAAATGTAACAATTTATTGGCCAATGGCTAACGATAGATATTATTAGTCGTCTAGATTGAACATTAACTTGCGAGTAACGTTACCCGCTTCGCTGTCTGTTGCAGTAAAATGTCAATCACTTTTCATAGCTTCATTATGGCTTATAACTTTTGGCGTAGTGTTAAAAAACTTTATCACATGACCAGAATATGTTTAACGCCTTTCCTAAATAACGATATCTGAATAGACCTAACGTTACTGAAATAGTTAGCATTAACGCTAACGTACACCAAACCCGATCGCAAACTAACACTCGGTATGTAAATTATCAGCTATTCTGTCCATTCATTTTATTAACAGAAGAAATAAATCTCACATTGGACACTAAAATTAAAGGTTTTGTTTGGATATTTACATATCTTATTTATCTAAAAGTTAAATCATAATCAACACTCACGTACCCTGGCTTGAAGAAGAATAACGGCCCAACGGTCAGTTAAAATTTAAAATGTGCATCGGAACAGTGACGAGTACAGTGGTCGTACAATGGTTGTCCAGACAGCCTAAACACAACCTTCAGCAATGGCCCTGAACCGTGGTTGAATGGCAACATTGTGACAACGCAGTAACAACCTTAAGGACACAACGTTGAACCAACAACCTTTTAACCATGTTGTTACAACGTTGCTAAAAGGTTGGCTACGTTGAAGAAACGTTCTGTGTTTGTTGGGTAATTACGTTAATTAGTAACTTTTTATGGAAAGTAATGTTACGTTACTTTAGCGTTACTTTTTAAATACGAGCAGGGCTTGATTGTTTGTTTTTAATACAATAAGTTATATTTATAGCAAATGTAAAAGCCATTCACACTAAAAAGTGTAATGAATAAACCTCAGACTGAAGGACGAGTAAATCACGTCTGTACAGAAGAACACAGGAGAAGATTCACTCTTCAGCAATAAAAAAAAAAACAACAAAGCACAATTGTTAGTTTATCTAAAGTAATTATTGTTCATTAGTATGGTTGAACTGGATCATCAAAGGTCAGCAGCAAACACATCGGTTAATAAAATGAGATTAGATATATTTGTGTTATTTAACATATTTAATTATTGTAGGTTTGCGTCGTATTCTGAGTTTGCATTTCACTGTTTTAATTCATTTTGATGAATACTGAATCAGTTTTTTGCGAGTGGGATGAATTAATACACATTCATATTTAGTCTAGATTAGATCTACAGTAAGATCATGTTATTAAATGGGAAAAGTAACTCAGATATTTTCTAGTAAATTCAAAATTAATGCGTTACTTTACTAGTTACTTAAAAAAGTAATATTATTACGTAACTCGCGTTAATTGTAATGCGTTACCCCCAACACTGGTTATTTCTCTGTGACACTTTAGAATAGGGAACACTTATTCCCTTCAACTTTTCCCTCATTAAACTCCTAATTTACTGCTTTTTAATAGATAGTAAGGTAGTTTAGGATTAGTGATGTAGGATAAGGCATTATGTGTAGGGATGCATCGATCCGATACTGAGGATCGGTATCGGCTCCGATCCAGTCATTTTCTGCGGATCGGGTATCGGTCAGACAAGACCGATCCAAATCCGATCCTGTGCTTTTAAGCTTATAATATTCTGTGTTGTTGTTAAGCCCCACGGAAGCCACACAAACACCATAAAGCACCATAAAGTGTTCTCACACTATATTTCAAGTGTTCTGAAGCTGTTCCATAGTTTAATCTGAGGTACAGATGAATATTTAAGTAGTTAAATTCAAGTCCACGTGAACTTCTCTCTCCGCTGCGTCTGTCAGTCATCCTCCGTTCAGCATTCAAGCCGCGCGTCGCGATCGGTTACTACAGTCAAACTCTTCAAGAGCGCAGTTACTGAGGTTTAAAACTGTTCAAAGAAAAGGCTCAAAGTAAACTAGCTCACAGATTTGATACACTTCTCAGGAATATCTCTTCTCCTGTACTTTTTTCTCTATGCGGACTCGGAGCTACTGTGAACATTGCCTCCTCTCTACCGGACGAGCTCAACACCTTTTATGCTCGGTTCGAGGCTGATAACACCGCACACATGGAGAGCGCTGCCGCGGCTGCTGCAGAAGAGGTCAGTCCACTCACGCTTTCTGTCGCGGATGTAACCCGATCCTTTAAACGGGTGAACATCCGTAAAGCCGCAGGCCCAGATGGTATACCAGGCCGTGTGCTCAAAGCATGCGCTTTCCAGCTAGCTGGGGTTTTCACAGACATTTTCAATCTGTCCCTCTCTCTGTCTGTGGTTCCCTCGTGCTTCAAAAAATCCATCATTGTACCCATACCGAAGAAAAATAAAATCACATGCTTGAACGACTGGAGGCCCGTTGCTCTGACCCCCATCTTCAGCAAGTGTTTTGAGAAGCTCGTCAGAGACTACATCTGCTCTGTGCTGCCTGCTTCACTGGACCCACTACAATTTGCATACCGCAGTAACCGTTCCACAGACGATGCTATTGCCTTCACCCTGCACACTGCTCTCACCCACCTGGAAAACAAGAACACCTATGTGAGGATGCTGTTCGTGGATTATAGTTCGGCATTTAACACCATAGTGCCTGCCACACTGGTTGCGAAGCTCCAGACTCTAGGACTGAACAGATCTCTGTGCAGCTGGATCCTGGACTTCCTGACAGGCAGAAGTCAGGTGGTCAGAATGGGCAACAACACATTATCCCCCCTGATCCTCAACACTGGTGCACCGCAGGGTTGCGTCCTCAGCCCACTCCTGTACTCCCTGTACACACACGACTGTACAGCAACACACAGCTCGAATGTCATCGTCAAATTTGCTGATGACACAACGGTGATAGGCCTGATCACCGATAACGATGAGACGGCCTACAGAGAGGAGGTGAGTACCCTGACTAAATGGTGTCAGGAGAACAACCTCTCACTCAACATCGACAAGACCAAGGAGCTGGTGGTGGATTACAGGAGACAGAGCAGAGAACACACCCATCACCATCGACAAGACACCAGTGGAGCGGGTGAGCAGCTTTAAGTTCCTCGGCGTTCACATCACCGAGGATCTCACATGGTCTGCTCACACAGATGCAGTGCTGAAGAAGGCACATCAGCGTGCCTGAGACGGCTGAGGAAGTTTGGAACGAGCCCCAGAATCCTCAGGTCCTTCTACACCTGCACTGTGGAGAGCATCCTGACCGGCTGTATCACCGCCTGGTTTGGAAACAGCACCGCTGGCAACCGCAGGGCTCTGCAAAGGGTCGTGCGAACTGCCCGCCACATTGTTGGAGGTGAGCTTCCCTCCCTCCAGGATATCTACACCAGGCGGTGCACAAGGAAAGCCCGGAGGATTATCAAAGACTCCAGCCACCCGTCTCACAGATTGCTCTCTCTGTTGCCCTCAGGGCGACGTTTCCGCAGCATCCGATCCGCACTAGCCGACTGAGGACAGCTTTTTCCCTCAGGCTATCAGGCTAATGAACAGTCAGAAATGACCCACCCTACAACACACTCCCACTCACACAACATGCCATGCACTGCACTTTAACACAGTTCAACGGACTACACGCACACACTGCACTAACACAACCTATCTGCTATCACTGGACACCATACAATGCACATCCACGACACTGCATATGAATAATCTGTTGCACCTTTGCACATCTATCTGCTGCTCAACCAATCTGCTGTTAATTTATAATCTGTTGCACCTCACATTATTACTATGTATAGACTACATTATGTATAGATAGTGTACATAATGTAGATGTGCCCATACGGTGTATGTGTCGCTGATAATTGAGTATGTCTTTATAGTACACTATGTGTACGTGTATTTTGCACACTGTCTTCTGTATAGTCTGTAAATATGTACTGTCCATATGTAAATTGTTGTTGTTTTTTTGCACTGTCTGGAGGACTGTAAATGCTCCAGTGCAGCTTTTTTGCACTGTCTGTCCATATGTAAATTGTTTGTTGTTGTTTTTGCACTGTCTGTCCATATGTAAATTTTTTTTTTTTTTTTTTTTTTGCACTGTCTGTCCATATGTAAATTGTTTGTTGTTGTTTTTTTGCACTGTCTGTCCATATGTAAATTGTTGTTGTTGTCTTTTTGCACTGTCTGTCCATATGTAAATTGTTGTTGTTGTTTTTTTGCACTGTCTGTCCATAGGTAAATTGTCTGTTGTTTTTTTTTGCACTGTCTGTCCATAGGTAAATTGTCTGTTGTTTTTTTTGCACTGTCTGTCCATATGTAAATTGTTGTTGTTGTTTTTTTGCACTGTCTGGAGCACGCTCATAAGAATTTCACTCACCAAGGCACTTGTGCTGTGGTGATGTGACAATAAAAGTGATTTGATTTGATTTGAGGGCTGCGCAGCCTGTGTGCTGTGACTCTGTTTCAAGAGCATCATTCTGCGCACGGGATGTGCATTGCGCCGCTCTGTAATGGATCACTTCGTTTTATAATACTTCTGCGCAATGAAAGATAATAATAGTCTTTCTTGTTCTGTCCTATCTATAATATGTTGTCTTATTATTGTGTTATACATTTAAAATACGTTTATATACGTATTATTATATACGTTTATAAGTAAATATATATATATATATTTGAAAATATCATGGTATTTGTTGGTTATGAAAACAACCTAGGTGACTGATAGACTCGCTAGATTTAAATCAGCACCGCCAGCGAAGGAGCGGACGCAGCTTTTGTTTGAACAAATGCACCTTTTTGTATCAACCACAAATTATCTGTTTCGTTGTCTGTCGAGGAAGTTCAGACATTCCTCACGTTGATAGCCGAGGAGCGGATCCAGTGAGAGCTTGATGGCGTGACGCCGAAGGAAAAAGCCTTATGTATATACTTTTGAACTTGCTATATTTTCAGAGTATGTCTTCTGTTTATATTGTTTCATTTGTATCTGTGTTTTGCTTCAATTAAAAACAATCTGATTGAATAAGTGTACCTCCAGACAATATTAAATATGTATTATTGTATGAGCACGTAATGAACCTCTTGAAAAAGACAAATGATTAATGCCACGATTATAAAAACCATCACATAAATAAAAAAAACAAGGGATACATTGTACATTTTTTAAATATTCAAAAGTTTATTGATAATTCACTTTACAGAACACGCTGCATGAATAGTTAACTAATCAAGTAACGCAGCACACCTGCACGAACATCCCTGCTCTCCTCCTCTACAGCCCGTGTCACTGTCACCACAGTCTCTGCTGCTGGAGGTAAATCACAAGCATTCTCATAGACCTCTCCATTGCTGTTAAACACATCCCTGCCCTCCTCCTCTACAGCCCGTGTCACTGTCACCACAGTCTCTGCTGCTGGAGGTAAATCCCAAGCGTTCTCATCGACCTCTCCATTGCTGTTAAAAACATCCCTGCTCTACTCATCTACAGCCCGTGTCACTGTCACCACAGTCTCTGCTGCTGGGGGTAAATCCCAAGCGTTCTCATAGACCTCTCCATTGCTGTTAAAAACATCCCTGCTCTCCTCCTCATCTACAGCCCGTGTCACTGTCACCACAGTCTCTGCTGCTGGGGTAAATCACAAGCATTCTCATAGACCTCTCCATTGCTGTTAAACACATCCCTGCTCTCCTCATCTACAGCCCGTGTCACTGTCACCACAGTCTCTGCTGCTGGGGGTAAATCACAAGCATTCTCACAGACCTCTCCATTGCTGTTAAAAACATCCCTGCTCTCCTCCTCTACAGCCCGTGTCACTGTCACCACAGTCTCTGCTGCTGGGGGTAAATCCCAAGCATTCTCATAGACCTCTCCATTGCTGTTAAAAACATCCCTGCTCTCCTCCTCATCTACAGCCCCTGTCACTGTCACCACAGTCTCTGCTGCTGGGGGTAAATCACAAGCATTCTCATAGACCTCTCCATTGCTGTTAAACACATCCCTGCTCTCCTCATCTACAGCCCGTGTCACTGTCACCACAGTCTCTGCTGCTGGGGGTAAATCCCAAGCATTCTCATAGACCTCTCCATTGCTGTTAAAAACATCCCTGCTCTCCTCCTCATCTACAGCCCGTGTCACTGTCACCACAGTCTCTGCTGCTGGGGGTAAATCACAAGCATTCTCACAGACCTCTCCATTGCTGTTAAACACATCCCTGCTCTCCTCATCTACAGCCCGTGTCACTGTCACCACAGTCTCTGCTGCTGGGGGTAAATCACAAGCATTCTCACAGACCTCTCCATTGCTGTTAAAAACATCCCTGCTCTCCTCCTCTACAGCCCGTGTCACTGTCACCACAGTCTCTGCTGCTGGGGGTAAATCACAAGCATTCTCATAGACCTCTCCATTGCTGTTAAAACATCCCTGCTCTCCTCCTCTACAGCCCGTGTCACTGTCACCACAGTCTCTGCTGCTGGGGGTAAATCACAAGCATTCTCATAGACCTCTCCATTGCTGTTAAAAACATCCACATGCCGAGAGTGAAGAACACTATTCCGTCTCCTTTCTTTGTTGTGAGTTTGCGTTTACGATGATGTCACGGCAGTAGAGGCGACTATGGCAAGCCCTTTTAACATTTAAAAAAAATTTCTGACTATCCATAAATATAATTTCGGATAGTCACAATTATAATTCGGATAGTCATAATTATAATTCGACTAGTCGTAATTGATTTGAAGATATCTACAATTCAATTATGACTAGTCGTAATTGCTTTGAAGATATCTACAATTCAATTACGACTAGTCATAATATTATGGCAAGCCCTTTTAACATTTAAAACCTTTTTTTGACTATCCATAAATATAATTTCGGATAGTCACAATTATAATTCGGATAGTCATAATTATAATTCGACTAGTCGTAATTGATTTGAAGATATCTACAATTCAATTATGACTAGTCGTAATTGCTTTGAAGATATCTCTAATTGAATTACGACTAGTCATAATCTTCCATTGACTTCCATTGAAAAATATTTGCAGATATCTTCAAATACGATTCGCCTAGTCAAAATACAATTAGAGATATCTCCAATTACAATTCGACTAGTCGTAATTCAATTAGAGATATCTTCAAATGAGTTAGAGATATCTACAAATATGGCAAGCCCTTTTAACATTTAAAATATGGCAAGCCCTTTTATATTATTATTTTACATTATAAAACAGTACACAATGATAACGTATTGAGTGTAAATTATCATTTTAATTCCAGTTTTTAAATGGATGCCACCTTATTGGGACAATAAAGCCCTCCTACTCCCTAACCCTACCCAATATTTATTTGCAACTTTTTAATTATTTACTTCATTTTTATTGAAAATAAATGCCTTTCCGATACGATTTGAGATTTGAAAAGGGAGAGAAAAAAAATTGGCCAAAGGTAGATTAGAATTTGGGTTGATCCTGCCATAAAGCATGCACTATAACCACTACACCACTGAAACTGATGTTGATTGAGCATTGTTTCTCAGTCTTGACTATCCCAATCACACAAGGCGGGCTATTTGCACTTAGTGTAAATAGACACTCTGATTCTTTTAACATTATATCAAATGTTGCAACGGCTGACATGAGGCTTATACATGTGTTCATTTGTAAATAAAGGCTAACACAATTTAATCAGCACAGCACACACGTCTCAACATTACCATATAAAACAGGACAAAAGCCTATTTAAGTCCTCTCTGTATAGCCAGCAACATTTTTATTTCCATACTTTTTAATTACTTCTGTATAAAACACTTTAAAATCACCCAGAGATGCAGGACCTTTATTATACAA
>CM050428.1:3185473-3227973 GCA_027564155.1 Gymnocypris eckloni scoliostomus
ATTATTATTAATAGCCGCAATCCCGCGCCGAAATTCAAGTTCTGCTCGGTGTTCTCTGCTAAGAACCCGACTGTGAATGATGCGAGAGGCATTACTATGTTGTTTGCCAAGGGGGGGATGATTTTTGGTGTTCCCCAGAACAACAACAGTGTGCTACATGATTCCTACATGTTTCTTTCCCCTCAGTAATAATGATAACGTTTAAATGGAGTGAACACAGAGCAGTTTCTCCGTGAGCGGGAATGTAAAACCCGGAGTGGATCCAGAGCGGAGTGATTACAGAACTCTTAGAGTGGAGAGAGGAACGTGCTTTAATCCACTCCAGGCTTTGATCACATCCCCCTCTACAGACTGAATACACCTCGTCTTTCCTTCATTTAAGACCTATTCAAGCTAAAATCAAGACATGTATAGCACTATTTGAGAAACGTAAGCGTATTTACGGTCTTAAAATGATGAAAAGTGAATATAAGAAGGCGGGAACCCTGCAATTGACGGAATCCGTCGTATCGACGGAGAACTTTAGTTTGTGAGAGCCGCGGGAGCTGATGCAGCGGACGGTGGATATTTGTGGCGGTCGATGTGGATATTGTGGATGACTTCTCTCTCTTCACATTCTACTAGTGCTTCAGTTTCAGAACTTTCACGCTTAGTAACACATACAGCTGTATTCTCGCCAAAATGCAACAGTGAAAAGAGACCCCTCTCTATCCAATCTCAGTGTCGCGTTTCAAACGTTATTTAAATGACACCGGTATTGCGGTATTTTAAAAATTTATATCGTAAGAAAAATAAACACCGGTATTCGGAATGAACCGGTATACCGCCCAGCACTAACACACACACACACACTCTCTCTCTCTCTCACACACACACACTCGCTCTCTCTCACACACACTCACGCTCACGCTCACACACACACACACACACACACACACACACACACACACACACTCTGTCTCACATACACACTCTCTCTCTCACACACACACTCACGCTCACACACACACACACACACACACACACACACTCGGTCTCACATACACACTCTCTCTCTCACACACACACACACACTCCCGCTCGCACACACACAGACACATACACAATTGGTCAGAAAGTGGACGTGATTCAGACTAATAACTATCAGCCGTGATTATTCTACTGTTAATTAAAAGGCCGTTTAGATGCATATTCAGTAATTATGAGAATGTAAGAGGCTGACAACATTTACTTGTTTAATTAGTGACACTTATCCTGCATTTTAAATATGACATGATTTCGCTCTCTACGAATAAATCTCTGATCTATCAGCCAATCACTGTGTGCATAGTTAATAAGCACGCTGACGTCACCCGTAAACCCCGCCCCCTCACTCTCTCTTCAGTGTCTCGGCAGCTTTGTGAAGAGGTTTTAAGAGAAAACTCTGAGATGATGAAGAAATAAACAAACTTACCTGGTCTCTGGACCGGCCCAGGTGCATGTGGAGCATCATCTCCAGCTGTTGGTTCTTCTCCTTCAGTTGATCCAGCTGCGTCTGCCGCTCCGACAGCTCCTGGTCCATCATCTGCCTCAACAACAGAATCACATCAGCACTCCTCCTTCTGTCGGACTGGGTCTGTGTTCGGGTCACAAGTCACGCACCAGTTTGAAGGAGCTGTGCTGCTGTCTGCGCGCCTCCAGGCGGCTCTGGCTGGACTTCATCTGCTCCGTCAGGCGGGATAACTGCTGCAGGAGGTCCTGCCGGCTGACCGTCAGCGTCTCGTAGCGTCTGATGATCGGCGTCACCGGGTCGGTCCCGTAGCCCAGGTACTCTACAACACAGGAGACACTGAGACTCCAGAGAAAACCCTGAAGAGGCAATCAGGTGTTCAGATGCTCTTACTGTCTGGAAGTAAATCCAGAGTCCTGATCAGGAACTCCTCGAAACTCTTGTACCGGTTCACTCGCTCGTGTAAACACAGGCGCCTGGGGAATAGAGAGTAACACACTCTGAACAATTAGCTTGAGTTGTGGATCTGACTCTGTACTCATACTCCAGACGGTTACCTGGCTTGTAAGTCCTGCAGTTGTTTGGACAGGTCTTCTTTCTCTCTCTCCTTCACTTTATTCTGCTGTCTCTCCATCTGGAGTTTCTTCAGCGCACGCCGCCGCTTCACCTCGTTCTCCTCCACAAACTTCTCACAGTCAGCGGCCCTGTGTTTCGTCTGCAAGAGACATGGTCTCGTAACACATTACTGATGATCATATGAGCACAATGAGTCAATTTTCTGATATTGAGATCATCTGAGAGCTGAATATATAATATTTCCATTGATGTATGGTTTGGACAGTATCTGAAAATCTGAGGGTGCAAAAACATCTGAATATTGAGAAAATCAGCTTTAAAGTTGTTCTCAGCAATGCATATTACTAATCAAAAATTACGTTTTTATATATTGACTAAATATCTTCATGGAGCATGATCTTAAAATCCTAATGATTTTAGGCATAATGGATCATTTTGACCCATACACTGTATTGTTGGTTATTGCTACAAATATACAGTGCAGGGATCCTCTTTATACTGTATTACATACATGGGTCGTACAAAATAATGTGAAGATGTTATTATAAGGGTTAATACTTCTATAGGCTGCAGTGAGACACAAACATGCAGTGTTTTATTTAGAGATTGACCGATATTTTTCCAGATATTTAAGCATTTTACCATAATCGGATATCATTTTGTAAAAAATAAAAAAAAAAATGTATTAGTCACATACACAATTATACAGAGTATAACCAGCAGTGAAATGTGAGCAGTGGACACACACACACACACACACACTGAAGCAGTGGACACACACACACACACACACACACACACCTGGGGCAGTGGACACACACACACACACACACACACACCTGGAGCAGTGGACACACACACACACACACCTGGAGCAGTGGACACACACACACACCTGGAACAGTGGACACACACACACACACACACACACACACACACACACACACACACAGACAGACACACACCTGAAGCAGTGGACACACACACACACACACACACACACACTGAAGCAGTGGACACACACACACACCTGGAGCAGTAGACACACACACTTGGAGCAGTGGATACAGACACACACACACACACACACACACACACACTGGAGCAGTGGACACACACACACACACACACACACACCTGGAGCAGTGGACACACACACACACACACACACACACCTGGAGCAGTGGACACACACACACACACACACACACACACACACGGAGCAGTGGACACACACACACACACACACACACACACATGGAGCAGTGGACACACACACACACACACACACACACACACACACACAGAGCAGTGGACACACACACACACACACAGTTTGAGTATAGTTCTGTGTAAACAGATAAACCGCGCTGTCAGCAGTTTTCATAATTTAGAACGACAAAAACATTTTAATAATTCTGATAAAACGTGCCAGTTAAGAAATGCAATATAATACAATTTTTCGTTTGTTATAGCTTATTTCAATATTCCAGAGAATATTATTCAGTGAATTATTCTTCACTCTTTAGTCTATTAAACAGCGTTTAAACCTAAAACTGTAGTTTAAAATGAATTTATATGACATCTGTCCTTTATTTTCTCCATTTGAAAACATTAGACATTATTTTGCTTATTGTTAATATCAGTGTTGCTGATGATGCTTTTTATAAATAAAATGTTTTTATTGTAATTTGAATTTTCAACAGTTTTTGTTATTGTTAAGATGACTGAAAGTGAAGAATGGACTTACTTCACTCTTTATAACAGTAAATAAATATCGGTTCTGCATATCGGTTATCGGAAACATAAACATGGAAATAATTGGTATCGGTTATAAAAAATAAATATCACTGGTTTTATTCCTCCTTTCGTTGTTTGTATATGTCATGTGATCACGCGTCTCCAGACACGAGTGTGCTTTGCATTCAGAAACGCCTCCAAATAAAGCATATGTGCTGCTTTATCATTATTAAACGTGAACGTATACGTCCTCACAGAAGTCATGCAAAGACTGACACTGCCATTCTGTGCTCTGCTGGATGCATGCGAATGAGGTTGTGTGTAATAAACTAAGCTGCATGTATGGTGATGGGGGGGTGGTGCACGTTGTGTAACGACATGCTGTGGTTCTGAGAGCAGCATCACCTCCGTCTGTCTCTGCTGGAGCTGGACTCGTCTCCGCTGGAGGCTCCTCATGCTCCCCCGCACCTCCTGCCGTGTCTCCTTCAGCCGCTCCTCCAGCACCTCCACCTCGCGGTGCTTCTGCAGCACTAGCGTGTGCACGCCACTCGCCAGGAGCCCGCTGGAGGACTAGCATTCACAACACATCACCCATCAACTTAACAGCACTCATACTACAGGGGATTAGTGTCGGGGGGGGATCAAATAGATAAAATAAAATTAAAATAGAGAGTGGTAGAGTTAGAGGGTTAAATATAGATGGGAGAGTTGCCTCCCTCCCTCCCCTCCCCACTCCACGTAGGCCATTGTTTCACCATTGAATAAATTAAATATCCAACATGTGCTTTTTACAGTTTTGTCTTCCTTTTCAAATTCAACAATTACAAATGTTTACTAAACTGAATTATTTTTTACCTCCTATCAGACATTATATCAACAAAGCACAATTAATAAATAAGTAAAATCATATTTTTGGGTCATGTTTGAGACATTATACTGTACACATAAACACTTGCTGAGCAGAAGAGACTTTTTTCAAACATCAGAAATATTACAGATTTAATAATTGTCTGAATGTTATTAAGTATAGAGCTGCTGTGGGGTTATTATTATTGTCTTATTATTGTTATTATTTATATAATAGAATATTAACGTTAATGGAGGAAAGTTACTTTTAAAAGTAATGTGTTACAATATTGCGTTACTCTTTTTAAAAAGTAACTAATTACGAAACTTTTTAAATATGAGCAGGGCTTGTTAGTTTTTAATAAAAGACGAGTAAATCACGTCTGTACAGTAGAACGTACAGCAGGAGACGAAGTTTATTATTATGATTGAACTGGATCATCAAAGACATGGTGAATAATACGGGATTAGATACATTTGTGTTATTTAACATTTAATTATTGCAGGTTTGCCTTATTTTCTGAGTTTGTATTTCACTGTTTTAATTGATTTTAAAGAATACTGAATCTGTTTTGATGAATTAATACACGTTTAGTGTAGATCTACAGTAACATGTTCACACACACACACACACACACACACACACACACACACACACACACACATCGGTGATCACAGGGATGTGCTTCAGCTGCTCATCGATCTGTACTCTGTCAATGAAAACACACGCATCAGTGAGAGTCAGGAGCTCGTGCACAGATGACGCGACAGCTGTAACTAACCTGTGATCCTCGAGCTGCGTCACAAACACGTTCCTCTTTCTGTTTTCGACGCTCAGCTTCAGCAGCGCAGGTGACGAAGCGGAATCCATGTTTGTTAATAATCGCTCGGAAACACAGCCACACAACTCAGTCCGAGGCGCGAGGACGCCCGCTGTTGTCATAGTAACTGAGCGGAAGTTTTCGTTGTCACTTCCTGCCTGGTCCACTGCGCGGCGCTGCTGCGTCTACATGCTGCTGGATCATTTCTTAACCCTCTATAATATACTTAATAGTATTCAACCCTGCCCCTGAGACAGGCTGTTTCTCTACATGCGCTCTTGCGTCCTTAACATCATCATTAACCGTCGAAAGTCAGTTCCATTTCTCAAGAACGCAAACAAAGAGTTTAGAAGCCCGAGAGGCGAAACTCTGATGCGCTTCGGTCGCGCGGCCGCCATTTTGGACTGAAAATTCCAACTCAACACGTTACAGATAAACAGAAATACACAGGATAACAACAAAACAGAAGTCAAAGTAGAATAATAAAACACAGTGTTAGGCAATCCCCCGCCAAAACTATCAGTGACAGTAAAAATATTTCATTTGCATCGTTTTCTCAAATACACTGACTCACAAAGTATACAAATATTGTGTGTTTTGAAGAAGGACACTGCTTATAACTTTAACTGTGTTTAATCATACAAACCATAATAATGATTTATATGGATACGCCACTAAGCTAGAATGAGCGAATGCCGCTTTAAACACATTTAAAATTACTATATTATTATTATTACACTCGGTCTGAAGCATATACAATATGTTTTAATCACTGAACACACGACACATGATAATCTCTAGCTGTGTCTGTCATAATTAAATTATTTAAAAATCAGTTTTTCTTTTATGTTTACATAAAAATTGTTTGTTTACCTTCGTCCTTTAACCGGCATTAATATACGACAATACTGCAAACACAGCTGTTATATATTTATTCTCTAACATTCATCATTTTTTGTCATTATTTAATTTCATCTGCTGGTATTAATTGAGTGTTTATAATGCTAACACTTGAACTTGAAATGTTTTGTGTAAAAAGGGAAGATTTAAAAATAAATTCAGTAAAATAAACAGCTAAATGAATTTGATCATCACTAGCGTTAGTTATTGTTGTTATCTGTATTTCAGCTTGTATGGATTGTTTAAACAAAGCAGATATAATTTAGTGGAGGGCCGACAAAATAAGCCCTTTATGTTTAAGTATGATATATATTATATACTTTAAATGTGTTATTGTAAGTTGGTCGAGCGCGACTGCGTTACTCAGTCCAAAATGGCGGCTGCACGTCACGTCGTTGACGCAAGTACAGAGGACGCATGATGAAGTGCCCTGATGTGTTCTTAATATCGAGTTTAGACTTGAGTGTTTAAATTTGGTTTATCCAGTGATTATTAACACTAGCGTGTGACCAAATAGCTAAACAGTACATGATATGTGAGATCATAGAGTACCTGCTGTGTGGACATTTGATGGAGAATGTGTCTAATGTTACTGAGGTTGAATTTGATTCGATTAAAAACCCTTTTTTATCTAAATGACAACATTTAATTAATTAAAACCCCTAAAATATTAGTATTCTGACACGATCTGCAGCCTTTCCCCTGACACATAAACATTTGGCTGAACACTGAAGTTATTACTGGACTTGGTGAAAACAGTGTTTTTGAGTGTTTCAACCAAGCTGTAATATTAACCGTGGAGTTATTGATCTTCTCAGGTGCCTGAGAGATATTACTAGCATGGACTAAGGTGTCCTCAGCACACATCTGCACAGACGGCCAGAGGGTGGTTTATATAACGTGAGAACAACAATGGTCCTAAATCAGATCCTTGAGGTAGACCGGTGGACAGACTGAGAGCCGCTGATTTAAATGACGTGTTGGGAACGCTCAGTGATGCATAATTAAAACTGTCTCCAGGAGAACACCGGTCCGTTCTTGGAGTTGAGAAACAAACACACTCTCCTGGAAAGGTTATTTTTTTTATTTAATTTTTAGTTTTCAAGCAGTCTTGAGGAGCTTGATTGGCCTCTTCAGCTGTGTTTGATTAGGGGTGTAGCTAAACTCTTCAGGATAGCTGGTCCCCGGGAACAGGGTTGGAGACGCCATTGTTGTTCTAAACATGAAATAACTTCAGATATACAAATCAACGTAGATTTATCAGTGTACCACAACAGAGAATGACCAAACAGGGAGTTTTTCTATTAAGTTATGATTTTCTTTTCAATTGAAATGTGATTTCTCTCACACACACACACACACACACACTCTCTCTCTCTCTCTCTCACACACACACACACACAGACACTCTCTCTTTCACACACACACACACACACACACACACACACACACACACACACACACACACACACACACACACACACTCTCTCTCTCTCTCACACACACACACACTCTCTCTCACACACACACACACACACACACACACACACACACTCTCTCTCACACACACACACACACACACACACACACACACACACACACACACACACACACTCTCTCTCTCTCTCTCTCTCTCTCACACACACACACACACACACACACACACACACACACACACACTCTCTCTCTCTCACACACACACAATTTCAATTTCAATTTAAGTGTGCTTTATTGGCATGACAAAACTATACATTTGTATTGCCAAAGCAATTGCAGCTGGGCTGCTCACAAGTAGTGCACATTTGAATTAACAGAAATAAAAATAAAAATAATAATAGTAATAAAACAATTTTTAACCGTATTAAATATGTAGTGCAAAATGAATGACTATTGTAAGTATGTGATAGAAATAAAATTAAATAAAGTACAGTATAAGTTTTACAGAGGCAAAATATACATTTAAGTAATATAATGGGGTAATATGTCATAATATAATCTACATGTGCTGGAAACATCAGCTCAGGGCATCTTCTATGATGACAGAGAGACACATATTGAGCAGCAAACACACAGCAGGTCTTGTGTTCTCCGAGCAGATACGCTAGTTTCTCCTGGTCTGGAAGAGTTGTAAATGTGGGATGGATCTGCTGTATTTTGTCGTAGAACACTGTCCGTATATCTGTGTATTTGGAGCACTCTGTTAGGAAGTGCAGTTCTGTTTCCATCTGATTCAGGTCACAGTGTGAACACAATCTCTGCTCCGGGGGCAGCCATGTTTGTCTGTGTCTGCCCGTCTCTATCATCAGCTTGTGTCCGCTGAGTCTGTATCTGGTCAACATGCTTCTCAGTTTCTTATCTGACACTGTGAACAGATACTCTGCCATACTGTACTCTCTCTTTAGGGACAGATAGCAATGCATTTTACTCTGTTTGGGTTTGCCAGTGAGTGATGTAGCTCTGTTTGATTTGTGCAGTGATCTGATTGGTTCTGATGTTGTGATTCAGAGCATCAGTAGATGTTAGTGAAGCATCAGGACTGAAGCTCTGGATCAGCTGGAGGAAGGGCTTGCTTTCTTTGCTCATCTCTTGGTATTGCAGGGCTTTATAATGGTATGATTGGGGATCACTGTGCTTCAGATGTTTCCAGAATTTAATTGCCCTTTTTTGTATCTTAGTGATTAGAGGATATTTGCCTAATTCTGCCCTGCATGCGTTATTTGTTATGTGCCAGTGCACGTGTAATATATTTTTACAGAGTTCTGCATGCAGGGTCTCAATCGGGTGTTTTTCCCATTTGGTGAGATCTTGACTTGGGTTTGTCAGTGGACCCCACACCTCGCTGCCATAGAGTGCAATGGGCTCAATTACTGATTCTACTATTTTCAGCCAAATTCTAATAGGGATTTCTATAGGACATTGCCGTTTTATGGCGTAGAAGGCCCTGCGTGCTTTATCTCTCAGTTCATTCACAGCATGATTAAAGTTTCCAGTGGATGTGATTTTCAAACCCAGGTTTGTAGTGTGATGTGTGTGTTATCTGGTTAGTGCCTAATGTAAATATGTGTTGTGTTCCCTGGGATCTGGATCTTTTCTGAAAGATCATAATGTTGGTTTTCTTCAGGTTGACTGTCAGGGCCCAGGTCTGGCAGTATTGCTCCAGCAGGTCCAGGTTCTGCTGTAAACCATGTTTAGTGGGAGACAGCAGGACCAGATCATCTGCATACAGCAGGCATCTGATCTGTGAGTCGTGTAGAGTGAGGCCAGGGGCTGCAGATCGCTCCAGACTGAGCGCCAGTTCATTGATATAGATGTTAAATAATGTTGGGCTTAAGCAGCAGCCCTGTCTCACTCCACGCTCCTGGGAAAGATACCTTGTACGTTTGGTGTTGATTTTATGCCACATTTACTTTCAGTGTACATTGATTTGATGAGGTCATAGGTTTTACCTCCTATTCCACTTTCTATAAGTTTGTAGAATAGTCCTTGGTGCCAGATTGAGTCAAACGCTTTTTTAAAGTCAATAAAGCATGCATATATTTTCCCTTTATCTTGATGAACGTGTTTTTCAATCAGAGTATGTAATGTATAGATGTGATCAGATGTACGGTGATTTGGTAAAATCCGATTTGACTTCTGCTCAGTACATTGTGTGTGGTGATGAAGTCTAGTAGTCGAGCATTTATTATGCTACAGAATAACTTTCCCAGGTTGCTGCTCACACAGATGCCTCTGTAGTTGTTAGGATCAAATTTATCTCCGTTTTTAAAGATTGGTGTTATCAAGCCTTGATTCCAGATGTCGGGGAAGTAACCTACACGCAGGATCACATTGAATAGTTTTAGAACGGCTAATTGGAGCTTGCTGCTTGTGTGTTTTATCATTTCATTTAATATCCCATCAGGTCCTGATGCTTTTTTGAGTTGGAGGTTTTTGATTTTTTCTTTAAGTTCTTTGTCAGTTATTGGGAAATCTAATGGGTTATGGTCATCTTTGATTGTTAATTCTAGTTTTTCTAATTGGTTGATTGTTTGATTTTGCTTACAGTTCGTGTCTGTTTGTACTTTATTAAACAATGTTTGGAAATGACTTTCCCATATTTCTCCATTTTGAATGGGCAATTCTTCATGATCAGTTTTTTTCAGATTGTTCCAACTATCCCAAAATTGTTTTTTGTTTACTGACTTCTCGATTATTGTTAGTTGTTTTTGGGTGTATTGTGCTTTGGTATTGTATGTTTGTATTGTTTTAGTGTTGTGCAGTAAAAATGACGGATCTCTGTATTATTGGGATCGTTATGTTTCTGGTTTGACAATGTTCTCAGGTTTTTGCGAATAGTTTGACAGGTCTGATCAAACCAATTTTTGTCATTTTTGAGTATTTGTTTTTGTCCATTTTTTATTTTCAATTTGGATAGTTTTGCTGATTTTTCAAATATGTAATTGATATCTTTTACAGCAAGATTGACCCCTTTATTAGTGTGAGCATAGGTGTTATTTAGGAAGTTCCTAAATGTTCTGTCCCGTTGTTGTAGCTCAACTTTGAAGCATGCGAGCTCCCTCCCATGTAGTCTTTCATTTCTGAAAGTTCCTTCCCATGGTCTGTTGAAGTTCTTTGCAGTCTTTTTTAAACGTTTCCCTGTCCTGATACAATGTGTTCATTTCCCCCTTAAGTTCCCAGATGGATATTTTCAGCTGGTTTCTTATCTGGTCCAGCTGTTCTCTGAGTTGTTCCGTGTCTTTAGTGGTCAAGGCATGGACTTGCTCACTCAGTTCCACTATTTCCAGTTCAAGCAGTGCTAAGCTGTGTTATAGCTGATCAACTGTGTTGTGTAGTCCTGTGCTTGGGGGAAGGCTGATGTTCTCTGTGGTTTCCGGAGTGGTCCTGTTCTTTTTGTTGATATGGGTTGAGGGCTCATTTTGGTCAGTGTCTTCTGGTGTGTCTGAGTGGTTTTGCTCGCAGGGATTTGCTTCATCTCTTTCCACCATTTCTTTTAAGCACTGGAAGGTCTGCTCAAAGTTTGTGAGGGCAGCATTGTTTCCCTGTATCATTACAGTTCCATTTTGATAAAAGTTTATTGTCAGGTGTCTGTTCTCTGGGTTTTTGTCTGAGTCCTCATAAATGCACAGTTGTCTGCCTCTACAGATCCCATGTTTGGTGTGATATGGGAGCAGTGTGCAGGAAGCTGTGTGCCATGCAGTTGGGCGTTCTGTGTAGAAGAGCAGGTTTGTGGTGATGGTTTTGCCCTTGCTGTTTGAACTATCTTTAAACAGTTTCTCTGGGTTTTCCTTCTTTATTTTGAGCTTGTATTGTTGTCTGCTCTTCTCAGACTGGATGTCTGGGGGGTAGGAAAAGGTGTGAGCTACAGGCCCCATTGCTGGTGTTGCCATGGTGATGCCGTTTACAGGTCTTTGGTATTAAAAGTGATAGCTCAGTTAATCCAATCAGAAGGTGTGAATGGCAACGGCCCTCTTTTGTTTTAAGTTGCTATGCAGTTCTACAGCTCCACCAAATGGAAAGTTGAGGGCCTAATGGTTTGGTTTGTCCTTTTGCAATTGTTTGGTCCTTGTTATTTGTAGATAGAAATGTTATTTCAATTTTACGATGGAATAATCCGTTTGCAATAATAATTTTTGTTGTATCAGTGAAGTTTTTAAGTGGTTCTTCTCCAGTAGTTTGTGTTTGTTTCCTTCTGAAGCCTTGTTGTAGGGTCCAGTTCATTGTCCTTTTGTTTGCGTTCCAAAAGCTTTCCTTGTTTTCATAAGATTTTTCTCCTAATTTATTTTTAAAAACTTTCTTTTCTAGAGTGAACTTGTGTTCAATATCACATTTTTTGTTAATTTTGTGTTTTTATCTTTGGTTTACCTCATATTCGAAGCAAGAAACTCTAGAAGGTTCAGGAGCTCATGTTGTCCATGTCCTCTCTCTATGATGGTCTCTCTCTCTCTCTTTCTCTCTCCCTCTCTCTCTCTCTCTCTCTCTCTCTCTCACACACACACACACACACACACACTCACTCTCTCTCTCTCACACACACACACTCTCTCTCTCTCACACATACACAGAGACTCACTCTCTCTCTCTCTCTCACACACACACACACACACACACACACACACACACACACACACACACACACTCTCACTCTCTCTCACGCACACACACACACACACACACACACACACACACAGAGACACTCTCTCTCTCTCTCTCACACACACACACACACACACACTCTCTCTCTCTCACACACACACACACACACACACACACACACACACACACACACACACACAGACACTCTCTCACACACACACACACACACACACACACACACACACACACACACACACACACACACTCTCTCTCTCTCTCTCTCTGCATGCTGGGAGGTGGGATGAGAGTGGTGTTGGGTGAGACCTGAGCTGTATGAATTCACCTAGTCTCAATCACGGGTTTCCTCTTTTCTTCTTCTTTCTTTTTTTGCATGGTCTAAGGTTGATTTTAGTCTTAGTTGCTTTTGTTGCAGAGATTGCGCAGGGAGGGATGGCGTCTCATGAGGAAACGCCGTCTTTGTCCCTGCGCAATGGTTTCAGGTGTGTGCCGGAGGACGGCGTCACAGTGGAGAATGTGCTCATTTCGACTGGCGGGGAAGTAGGACATGAGAATATTGTATCCGCTTCTCGTATTACAGTATTTTTGAATTGCTAAAACACTAAAATCCATTTACAAAACCAAAGTTGCAAGTGTACAAACCAATGTATTGATTGAATCACACAGTTTGCAGAACTTTAAACACTTCTCATGTGGTTAGACACAACTAGCAAATAGGAATCACTCTTTGTGCAAAACTGTAAACACATTGTCATTCACAAAGCACATGTAGCATTGTGGTGCACTTCAACTGAGAATGGCACAACACAGCCCCCAAAAGTTAAACACAAGCAACACACTGTTGTCATCGGTAACACACAAGCACTCAAAATTGAACACATCTGTTTCAAATCAATAATGTGTTGCACCTAATCAGTAATCAGGATATAAAGCCATGTTAAATCCAAAAATCCAAATGGTATGTGTGATTTTCACAATGGACGGCAGGAGAGAAGGAGGAGGAGACAGAGAAGGAGGAAGAGACAGAGGAGGAAGAAGAGACAGTGGAGGAGGAGGAGGAGACAGTGGAGGAGGAGGAGGAGGAGGAGGAGGAGGAGACAGAGGAGGAAGAACAAGAGCCACCATTTCCAATGAAATTAGAGCAACAATCATACACCATGTTCTGGTTCATGGAATGAGTATGAGGAAAGCAGGACTACGTGTTCAACCAAATATAAGCAGGTTCTCTGTGGCCTCCATTGTCAGGACATTCAGAGAAGAGAACAGGTAAGTGTACTATCATTTGTGGTCCCTCAAACTTACAGTACAGTATGTACAGTCATGGAACATCTCAGTAAATTACTGTAACATATCTCAAAAAATTGGCCCTTTTCTTGCAGTGATATACTTGTATAATAGTATTTTATGTATTGTACATATTTGGTGACATTTCAATGCATTAGGCCTGTCTATACAATTCTAACAAGAGGTTTTATTTGCTAGAATTGAAAGACTGCCACATGCCGGTGGAAGGAGAGGTATGTTCTCACAACAGCAGGAGACCATTATTGTCAATATGGTCCTTCAAAATAATCTAATTCGTCATGTGAAATACAACAGCGAGTTGAGGAAGACAACGTGAATTTTGAAGGAATCAACAGTGTGAGTCTCTCCACAATTGACCGTGTCCTGAAACGCAACCTGATAAGTCTCAAACAAGCCTACAGAGTACCATTTGAGAGAAATTCTGAAAGGGTAAAAGAGCTACGATATCAATATGTACAAGTAAGTAATCATGTCCAGAGATTATACAGCACTATTGAGTTACTGTACATCTTTACTGTGTTGAATGTAATGCAGCACATGTATACAGAGGCATGAAGCCTGGAATGCTATGTCATTTACGTTTTTTATAGAGAATGTTTCAACTGGATTCCATGGAGAGGCCTCATGAGTGCATCTTCTTGGATGAAGCTGGCTTCAATCTCACCAAGAGGAGAAGGAGAGGCCGCAACATTATTGGTCAGTGTGCCATTGTAGAGTTGCCAGGGCAGCGTGGTGGCAACGTGACCATATGTGCTGCCATCAGCAGCTACGGGGTTATTCACCGCCATGTGACTTTAGGGCCTTACAACACTGCCCATCTTATAATGTTTCTGTATGCTCTACAGGAAGCACTACTGAGATGTGAACAGAGAGGTGATGAGCAGGCAGAGCATCCCATGTATGTGGTAATCTGGGACAATGTGAACTTTCACCGTGGTCCTAGAATTCGTGAGTGGTTTGAAAATAACCCACGTTTTATAAATGTGTGCCTCCCACCATACTCGCCCTTCCTTAATCCCATTGAATATTTTTTTTCTGCATGGAGGTGGAAGGTCTATGACAGAAATCCTTATGCACAGGAAAATCTCATTCAGTCAATGGATGCAGCATGTGACAACATTGGAGTGGAAGCGATTCAAGGTTGGATTCGGCATGCTAAAGGATTCTTTCCCCGTTGTTTAGCAAGGGACAGGATTGCCTGTGACGTTGATGAGGTCCTGTGGCCTGACCATGCCCAGAGGCATGATGCTGAGGCAGAATGATTCCAAGACATTGCTTGCTATCGATCTGCTGCATATTTTGTTTGTGACTACATTTATATGTGTGCAGGATTGTGCAAGTACTTCATAATAAATATAATTTCTCCCCTGCTCTGCCCTGAGTGCAGTGTTTTGAATTTATCTCTGTAGTGTGTAATGACTGCTGTGTAGTGTTTATGCATTAGCTGGATGTGTGTGTTATCTGAAAACCGAGTTTGGTTTTGGGTAAAGATAACATAGTTCTGAAGCAATTGTTTGATATAGCAAGACAAGTCAAAGGTTTTGACAGTGTAGCTTAAGTTTGGTGATTTGTGTGTAAGGTTTTGAGAAAGCGAGAGAAACATTCAAAAAATGTTTTAGCAATTCAGAAATACTGTAATAGAGCTGTAGTAGTGTTCTTGAAAGAACAACATTTTGTTAACCAACTAATCGAGAACGGTCTTGTTATAAATGATAACTTTGTTCAAATTACTCCGTTACAAGCTCCAACAGCGAAAATTACGGTATCGAATGTTCCACCTTTCATTCCTGTTGGAGCGGGAATTAGTTCGGTTTGGCAAATTTGCCAGTGGTTTCAAAACAATTACGCTAGGCTGTAAACATCCGTCTCTGAGGCACGTTAAATCTTTTAGAAGACAGGCCTTTATGTTTTTGGACTCTGCTGAAAATACGCTAGATGTTTCATTTCGAGTATGATATGAAGAGAGAACCTATATGGTGTATGCAACAACGGGTAGTTTAAGGTGTTTCGAATGCGGTGGATTAGGCCATAAAAAGTTCGCTTGCCCACATAATCGAGAGCGTGAACCAGGGAATAGTGCTTCTGTCTCGGGAGAAGGAGAAATGGTGGAGCATACTGCTCAAGAGGAACAAGCAGGTCCATCAGAGGTAAGCGATTTTGGTGTGGCGCCGGCCGCTGTAGAAGCAAATGAGCATGTTGGTAATGATATAGATACTAATGTGAATGAACGTCAGCAGAATGAAAATACTGTAACTGTACAAAATATAAATGCAGATGAGCAGCAAGATAACATTGAGGTAGTTGCAGGGCCCAGTTCAAGTAGATGTGAGGAGCCTATATGTTTGGGTTCAAGAAAGAGAGTTGTGCAATGATGGTAGTGCAATGGAAGATGTTGTATCAGACGACAATGGTTCTATTGATTATGAATGTGACTCACAAGGAGGTTCTGTTTGTGAACCTGGAGGTGATTCTCAGGATATATCCTTTGAAGTTTCCTCTTTGTATACATTAGAGGAAATTAATGTGTTTCTTGATGAGACATTTGGGAAACAAGTTAATATCAAGGACTTTTTTCCTGATGTTGCTAAATTTGAGAGGTCAGTGGCATTTCTGCAAAAGACTGTGAATCTTGATCAGTTGAGTGAAAAGAAACGTTTTCGTTTAAAAAAACATGTTACAGTCATTCGAAAAGGTAAAAGAGTGGATAAAAAGAAGAGGCTAAAGGCTTTCTTGTAAGTGGTTAGCCATGCATCACGTGGTGATCTTGTCTTTTTTTCTGTTGTTTTCTTTTGCTGTTGGTTTTAATCTATCCTTCCTAAATACATATATGGATCTTTTGAGGGTGGGTTCATTAAACATTAATGGAGGGAGGGATAGACATAAATTAGCTTTAGTGTCTGAAGTAATGTTGAATAAAAAGTTACATGTCATGTTATTGCAGGAAACTCATAGTGATATTGAGAATGAAATAGAGTGGGGGATGTGGTGGAAAGGTCAGCATATACTTAGTCACGGTACAAATCTGAGCGCGGGAGTTGCTCTCCTTTTTTCTCCAGAAAAAAAAGTTTGTATTGAAAAGACAGAAGAATTTATAAAAGGTCGTCTTGTTCTTTTTAAAACTATTATTGAAGGGATGACTATTTATTTTATAAATGTTTATGCACCAAATGTGGGACATGAGCGATTACAGTTTTTTAGTATATTAACTAAATTCTTAAGGCAAGATTTTAGTGATGGGGACATCATTATTGGTGGAGACTGGAATTGTACAGAGTGTTTTAATGTTGACCGTAACAATGTAGAGCCTCACATGCTCTCCTCCACCTATTTGTCAAGATTAGTGAAAGATGCTGAACTTTTAGATATGTGGAGAATTAAGCATCCATTTGACAAACAATATACATGGGTAAAAATTCTAGACAATAGAGTAAGTGCTGCTCGGTTAGATAGAATCTACGTTTAAAAAAAAAATTAATAATAGGGTTGTGGATTGTTGCATTTCTCCAATAGGTTTTTCTGATCACCATTTGATTTTTATTTCAGTAAATATGGAACAGTTTCCAAGAAAACCTTCTTATTGGCACTTTAATGCTAAACTGTTGCAGGATGCTGCATTTTCTGAATATTTTGTTTCATTCTGGAACTATTGGAGAGGGAAAAAAAATGGTTTTGAAAATTTAAAACAATGGTGGGAGGTTGGTAAAACGTAAATAAAACTTTGCTGTCAACAGTACACTGCATATTGTACTACCAATCAAAGAGAAACTATTAAAGCTTTGGAAAGAGATATTGAGTCTATAGAGACAGAAATATTAAGAAGAAATGATCCAGCTTTTATTGATAATTTACAACAGAAAAAGAAACAGTTAAGTTATCATTTGAATGAGAGGGTGAAGGCAGCTTTGGTTAGGTCACGATTTATATCAGTGACTGATATGGATGCACCAAGTGCTTATTTTTTTCAATTAGAACGTTCAGTGGCACAATATAAGCAGATGACATGTTTACGTCTTCCAGATGGGAAGATTACAAATGACATTACAGAAATGCGTCGTCATGCTGTTGATTTTTATTCCTCTCTCTATAAAGCTGATCACTGCAATCCTGTTTGTGAAGCACAGATTTTTCATGAACTTCCTCAAATGGATTATACATCTAAGACTGTTTTGGATCGTTGCATCGTTTTCTCAAATACACTGACTCACAAAGTATACAAATATTGTGTGTTTTGAAGAAGGACACTGCTTATAACTTTAACTGTGTTTAATCATACAAACCATAATAATGATTTATATGGATACGCCACTAAGCTAGAATGAGCGAATGCCGCTTTAAACACATTTAAAATTACTATATTATTATTATTACACTCGGTCTGAAGCATATACAATATGTTTTAATCACTGAACACACGACACATGATAATCTCTAGCTGTGTCTGTCATAATTAAATTATTTAAAAAAATCAGTTTTTTCTTTTATGTTTACATAAAAAATTGTTTGTTTACCTTCGTCCTTTAACCGGCATTAATATACGACAATACTGCAAACACAGCTGTTATATATTTATTCTCTAACATTCATCATTTTTTGTCATTATTTAATTTCATCTGCTGGTATTAATTGAGTGTTTATAATGCTAACACTTGAACTTGAAATGTTTTGTGTAAAAAGGGAAGATTTAAAAATAAATTCAGTAAAATAAACAGCTAAATGAATTTGATCATCACTAGCGTTAGTTATTGTTGTTATCTGTATTTCAGCTTGTATGGATTGTTTAAACAAAGCAGATATAATTTAGTGGAGGGCCGACAAAATAAGCCCTTTATGTTTAAGTATGATATATATTATATACTTTAAATGTGTTATTGTAAGTTGGTCGAGCGCGACTGCGTTACTCAGTCCAAAATGGCAGCTGCACGTCACGTCGTTGACGCAAGTACAGAGGACGCATGATGAAGTGCCCGGATGTGTTCTTAATATCGAGTGCAGACTTGAGTGTTTAAATTTGGTTTATCCAGTGATTATTAACACTAGCGTGTGACCAAATAGCTAAACAGTACATGATATGTGAGATCATAGAGTACCTGCTGTGTGGACATTTGATGGAGAATGTGTCTAATGTTACTGAGGTTGAATTTGATTCGATTAAAAACCCTTTTTTATCTAAATGACAACATTTAATTAATTAAAACCCCTAAAATATTAGTATTCTGACACGATCTGCAGCCTTTCCCCTGACACATAAACATTTGGCTGAACACTGAAGTTATTACTGGACTTGGTGAAAACAGTGTTTTTGAGTGTTTCAACCAAGCTGTAATATTAACCGTGGAGTTATTGATCTTCTCAGGTGCCTGAGAGATATTACTAGCATGGACTAAGGTGTCCTCAGCACACATCTGCACAGACGGCCAGAGGGTGGTTTATATAACGTGAGAACAACAATGGTCCTAAATCAGATCCTTGAGGTAGACCGTGGACAGACTGAGAGCCGCTGATTTAAATGACGTGTTGGGAACGCTCAGTGATGCATAATTAAAACTGTCTCCAGGAGAACACCGGGTCCGTTCTTGGAGTTGAGAAACAAACACACTCTCCTGGAAAGGTTATTTTTTATTTAATTTTTAGTTTTCAAGCAGTCTTGAGGAGCTTGATTGGCCGCTTCAGCTGTGTTTGATTAGGGGTGTAGCTAAACTCTTCAGGATAGCTGGTCCCCGGGAACAGGGTTGGAGACGCCATTGTTGTTCTAAACATGAAATAACTTCAGATATACAAATCAACGTAGATTTATCAGTGTACCACAACAGAGAATGACCAAACAGGGAGTTTTTCTATTAAGTTATGATTTTCTTTTCAATTGAAATGTGAAAATTTCTCTCTCTCTCACACACACACACACACACTCTCTCTCTCTCTCTCACACACACACACACACAGACACTCTCTCTTTCACACACACACACACACACACACACACACACACACACACACACACACACACACACACACACACACACACACACACACACTCTCTCTCTCTCACACACACACACACACACACACTCTCTCTCACACACACACACACACACACACACACACACACACACACACACACACACACACACACACACACACACACACTCTCTCTCTCTCTCTCTCTCACACACACACACACACACACACACACACACACACACACACAGAGACACTCTCTCTCTCTCTCTCACACACACACACAATTTCAATTTCAATTTAAGTGTGCTTTATTGGCATGACAAAAACTATACATTTGTATTGCCAAAGCAATTGCAGCTGGGCTGCTCACAAGTAGTGCACATTTGAATTAACAGAAATAAAAAATAAAAATAATAATAGTAATAAAACAATTTTTTTAACCGTATTAAATATGTAGTGCAAAATGAATGACTATTGTAAGTATGTGATAGAAATAAAATTAAATAAAGTACAGTATAAGTTTTACAGAGGCAAAATATACATTTAAGTAATATAATGGGGTAATATGTCATAATATAATCTACATGTGCTGGAAACATCAGCTCAGGGCATCTTCTATGATGACAGAGAGACACATATTGAGCAGCAAACACACAGCAGGTCTTGTGTTCTCCGAGCAGATACGCTAGTTTCTCCTGGTCTGGAAGAGTTGTAAATGTGGGATGGATCTGCTGTATTTTGTCGTAGAACACTGTCCGTATATCTGTGTATTTGGAGCACTCTGTTAGGAAGTGCAGTTCTGTTTCCATCTGATTCAGGTCACAGTGTGAACACAATCTCTGCTCCGGGGGCAGCCATGTTTGTCTGTGTCTGCCCGTCTCTATCATCAGCTTGTGTCCGCTGAGTCTGTATCTGGTCAACATGCTTCTCAGTTTCTTATCTGACACTGTGAACAGATACTCCATACCTCTCTCTTTAGGGACAGATAGCAATGCATTTTACTCTGTTTGGGTTTGCCAGTGAGTGATGTAGCTCTGTTTGATTTGTGCAGTGATCTGATTGGTTCTGATGTTGTGATTCAGAGCATCAGTAGATGTTAGTGAAGCATCAGGACTGAAGCTCTGGATCAGCTGGAGGAAGGGCTTGCTTTCTTAGCTCATCTCTTGGTATTGCAGGGCTTTATAATGGTATGATTGGGGATCACTGTGCTTCAGATGTTTCCAGAATTTAATTGCCCTTTTTTGTATCTTAGTGATTAGAGGATATTTGCCTAATTCTGCCCTGCATGCGTTATTTGTTATGTGCCAGTAATATATTTTACAGAGTTCTGCATGCAGGGTCTCAATCGGTGTTTTTCCCATTTGGTGAGATCTTGACTTGGGTTTGTCAGTGGACCCCACACCTCGCTGCCATAGAGTGCAATGGGCTCAATTACTGATTCTACTATTTTCAGCCAAATTCTAATAGGGATTTCTATAGGACATTGCCGTTTTATGGCGTAGAAGGCCCTCGTGCTTTATCTCTCAGTTCATTCACAGCATGATTAAAGTTTCCAGTGGATGTGATTTTCAAACCCAGGTTTGTAGTGTGATGTGTGTGTTATCTGGTTAGTGCCTAATGTAAATATGTGTTGTGTTCCCTGGGATCTGGATCTTTTCTGAAAGATCATAATGTTGGTTTTCTTCAGGTTGACTGTCAGGGCCCAGGTCTGGCAGTATTGCTCCAGCAGGTCCAGGTTCTGCTGTAAACCATGTTTAGTGGGAGACAGCAGGACCAGATCATCTGCATACAGCAGGCATCTGATCTGTGAGTCGTGTAGAGTGAGGCCAGGGGCTGCAGATCGTTCCAGACTGAGCGCCAGTTCATTGATATAGATGTTAAATAATGTTGGGCTTAAGCAGCAGCCCTGTCTCACTCCACGCTCCTGGGAAAGATACCTTGTACGTTTGGTGTTGATTTTTATGCCACATTTACTTTCAGTGTACATTGATTTGATGAGGTCATAGGTTTTACCTCCTATTCCACTTTCTATAAGTTTGTAGAATAGTCCTTGGTGCCAGATTGAGTCAAACGCTTTTTTAAAGTCAATAAAGCATGCATATATTTTCCCTTTATCTTGATGAACGTGTTTTTCAATCAGAGTATGTAATGTATAGATGTGATCAGATGTACGGTGATTTGGTAAAAATCCGATTTGACTTCTGCTCAGTACATTGTGTGTGGTGATGAAGTCTAGTAGTCGAGCATTTATTATGCTACAGAATAACTTTCCCAGGTTGCTGCTCACACAGATGCCTCTGTAGTTGTTAGGATCAAATTTATCTCCGTTTTTAAAGATTGGTGTTATCAAGCCTTGATTCCAGATGTCGGGAAGTAACCTACACGCAGGATCACATTGAATAGTTTTAGAACGGCTAATTGGAGCTTGCTGCTTGTGTGTTTTATCATTTCATTTAATATCCCATCAGGTCCTGATGCTTTTTTGAGTTGGAGGTTTTTGATTTTTTCTTTAAGTTCTTTGTCAGTTATTGGGAAATCTAATGGGTTATGGTCATCTTTGATTGTTAATTCTAGTTTTTCTAATTGGTTGATTGTTTGATTTTGCTTACAGTTCGTGTCTGTTTGTACTTTATTAAACAATGTTTGGAAATGACTTTCCCATATTTCTCCATTTTGAATGGGCAATTCTTCATGATCAGTTTTTTTCAGATTGTTCCAACTATCCCAAAATTGTTTTTTGTTTACTGACTTCTCGATTATTGTTAGTTGTTTTTGGGTGTATTGTGCTTTGGTATTGTATGTTTGTATTGTTTTAGTGTTGTGCAGTAAAAATGACGGATCTCTGTATTATTGGGATCGTTATGTTTCTGGTTTGACAATGTTCTCAGGTTTTTGCGAATAGTTTGACAGGTCTGATCAAACCAATTTTTGTCATTTTTGAGTATTTGTTTTTGTCCATTTTTTATTTTCAATTTGGATAGTTTTGCTGATTTTTCAAATATGTAATTGATATCTTTTACAGCAAGATTGACCCCTTTATTAGTGTGAGCATAGGTGTTATTTAGGAAGTTCCTAAATGTTCTGTCCCGTTGTTGTAGCTCAACTTTGAAGCATGCGAGCTCCCTCCCCATGTAGTCTTTCATTTCTGAAAGTTCCTTCCCCATGGTCTGTTGAAGTTCTTTGCAGTCTTTTTTAAACGTTTCCCTGTCCTGATACAATGTGTTCATTTCCCCCTTAAGTTCCCAGATGGATATTTTCAGCTGGTTTCTTATCTGGTCCAGCTGTTCTCTGAGTTGTTCCGTGTCTTTAGTGGTCAAGGCATGGACTTGCTCACTCAGTTCCACTATTTCCAGTTCAAGCAGTGCTAAGCTGTGTTATAGCTGATCAACTGTGTTGTGTAGTCCTGTGCTTGGGGGAAGGCTGATGTTCTCTGTGGTTTCCGGAGTGGTCCTGTTCTTTTTGTTGATATGGGTTGAGGGCTCATTTTGGTCAGTGTCTTCTGGTGTGTCTGAGTGGTTTTGCTCGCAGGATTTGCTTCATCTCTTTCCACCATTTCTTTTAAGCACTGGAAGGTCTGCTCAAAGTTTGTGAGGGCAGCATTGTTTCCTGTATCATTACAGTTCCATTTTGATAAAAGTTTATTGTCAGGTGTCTGTTCTCTGGGTTTTGTCTGAGTCCTCATAAATGCACAGTTGTCTGCCTCTACAGATCCCATGTTTGGTGTGATATGGGAGCAGTGTGCAGGAAGCTGTGTGCCATGCAGTTGGGCGTTCTGTGTAGAAGAGCAGGTTTGTGGTGATGGTTTTGCCCTTGCTGTTTGAACTATCTTTAAACAGTTTCTCTGGGTTTTCCTTCTTTATTTTGAGCTTGTATTGTTGTCTGCTCTTCTCAGACTGGATGTCTGGGGGGTAGGAAAAGGTGTGAGCTACAGGCCCCATTGCTGGTGTTGCCATGGTGATGCCGTTTACAGGTCTTTGGTATTAAAAGTGATAGCTCAGTTAATCCAATCAGAAGGTGTGAATGGCAACGGCCCTCTTTTGTTTTAAGTTGCTATGCAGTTCTACAGCTCCACCAAATGGAAAGTTGAGGGCCTAATGGTTTGGTTTGTCCTTTTGCAATTGTTTGGTCCTTGTTATTTGTAGATAGAAATGTTATTTCAATTTTACGATGGAATAATCCGTTTGCAATAATCATTTTTGTTGTATCAGTGAAGTTTTTAAGTGGTTCTTCTCCAGTAGTTTGTGTTTGTTTCCTTCTGAAGCCTTGTTGTAGAGTCCAGTTCAGTGTACTTTTGTTTGCGTTCCAAAAGCTTTCCTTGTTTTCATAAGATTTTTCTCTAAAAACTTTCTTTTCTAGAGTGAACTTGTGTTCAATATCACATTTTTTGTTAATTTTGTGTTTTTATCTTTGGTTTACCTCATATTCGAAGCAAGAAACTCTAGAAGGTTCAGGAGCTCATGTTGTCCATGTCCTCTCTCTATGATGGTCTCTCTCTCTCTCTTTCTCTCTTTTTCTCCCTCTCCCTCTCTCTCTCTCTCTCTCTCTCTCACACACACACACACACACACACTCACTCTCTCACACACACACACACACACACACACACTCTCTCTCTCTCACACACACACACACACACACACACACACACACACACACACAGAGACACACTCTCTCTCTCACACACACACACACACACACACACACACACACTCTCTCTCTCACACACACACACACACACACACACACACACACACACACACACACACACACACACACACACACACACACACAGACACTCTCACACACACACACACACACACACACACACACACACACACACACACACACACACACTCTCTCTCTCTCTCTGCATGCTGGGAGGTGGGATGAGAGTGGTGTTGGGTGAGACCTGAGCTGTATGAATTCACCTAGTCTCAATCACGGGTTTCCTCTTTCTTCTTCTTCTTTCTTTTTGCATGGTCTAAGGTTGATTTTAGTCTTAGTTGCTTTTGTTGCAGAGATTGCGCAGGGAGGGATGGCGTCTCATGAGGAAACGCCGTCTTTGTCCCTGCGCAATGGTTTCAGGTGTGTGCCGGAGGACGGCGTCACAGTGGAGAATGTGCTCATTTCGACTGGCGGGGAAGTAGGACATGAGAATATTGTATCCGCTTCTCGTATTACAGTATTTTTGAATTGCTAAAACACTAAAATCCATTTACAAAACCAAAGTTGCAAGTGTACAAACCAATGTATTGATTGAATCACACAGTTTGCAGAACTTTAAACACTTCTCATGTGGTTAGACACAACTAGCAAATAGGAATCACTCTTTGTGCAAAACTGTAAACACATTGTCATTCACAAAGCACATGTAGCATTGTGGTGCACTTCAACTGAGAATGGCACAACACAGCCCCAAAAGTTAAACACAAGCAACACACTGTTGTCATCGGTAACACACAAGCACTCAAAATTGAACACATCTGTTTCAAATCAATAATGTGTTGCACCTAATCAGTAATCAGGATATAAAGCCATGTTAAATCCAAAAATCCAAATGGTATGTGTGATTTTCACAATGGGGCAGGAGAGAAGGAGGAGGAGACAGAGAAGGAGGAAGAGACAGAGGAGGAAGAAGAGACAGTGGAGGAGGAGGAGGAGACAGTGGAGGAGGAGGAGGAGGAGGAGGAGGAGGAGACAGAGGAGGAAGAACAAGAGCCACCATTTCCAATGAAATTAGAGCAACAATCATACACCATGTTCTGGTTCATGGAATGAGTATGAGGAAAGCAGGACTACGTGTTCAACCAAATATAAGCAGGTTCTCTGTGGCCTCCATTGTCAGGACATTCAGAGAAGAGAACAGGTAAGTGTACTATCATTTGTGGTCCTCAAACTTACAGTACAGTATGTACAGTCATGGAACATCTCAGTAAATTACTGTAACATATCTCAAAAAATTGGCCCTTTTCTTGCAGTGATATACTTGTATAATAGTATTTTATGTATTGTACATATTTGGTGACATTTCAATGCATTAGGCCTGTCTATACAATTCTAACAAGAGGTTTTATTTGCTAGAATTGAAAGACTGCCACATGCCGGTGGAAGGAGAGGTATGTTCTCACAACAGCAGGAGACCATTATTGTCAATATGGTCCTTCAAAATAATCTAATTCGTCTGCGTGAAATACAACAGCGAGTTGAGGAAGACAACGTGAATTTTGAAGGAATCAACAGTGTGAGTCTCTCCACAATTGACCGTGTCCTGAAACGCAACCTGATAAGTCTCAAACAAGCCTACAGAGTACCATTTGAGAGAAATTCTGAAAGGGTAAAAGAGCTACGATATCAATATGTACAAGTAATCATGTCCAGAGATTATACAGCACTGAGTTACTGTACATCTTTACTGTGTTGAATGTAATGCAGCACATGTATACAGAGGCATGAAGCCTGGAATGCTATGTCATTTACGTTTTTTATAGAGAATGTTTCAACTGGATTCCATGGAGAGGCCTCATGAGTGCATCTTCTTGGATGAAGCTGGCTTCAATCTCACCAAGAGGAGAAGGAGAGGCCGCAACATTATTGGTCAGCGTGCCATTGTAGAGTTGCCAGGGCAGCGTGGTGGCAACGTGACCATATGTGCTGCCATCAGCAGCTACGGGGTTATTCACCGCCATGTGACTTTAGGGCCTTACAACACTGCCCATCTTATAATGTTTCTGTATGCTCTACAGGAAGCACTACTGAGATGTGAACAGAGAGGTGATGAGCAGGCAGAGCATCCCATGTATGTGGTAATCTGGGACAATGTGAACTTTCACCGTGGTCCTAGAATTCGTGAGTGGTTTGAAAATAACCCACGTTTTATAAATGTGTGCCTCCCACCATACTCGCCCTTCCTTAATCCCATTGAATATTTTTTTTCTGCATGGAGGTGGAAGGTCTATGACAGAAATCCTTATGCACAGGAAAATCTCATTCAGTCAATGGATGCAGCATGTGACAACATTGGAGTGGAAGCGATTCAAGGTTGGATTCGGCATGCTAAAGGATTCTTTCCCCGTTGTTTAGCAAGGGACAGGATTGCCTGTGACGTTGATGAGGTCCTGTGGCCTGACCATGCCCAGAGGCATGATGCTGAGGCAGAATGATTCCAAGACATTGCTTGCTATCGATCTGCTGCATATTTTGTTTGTGACTACATTTATATGTGTGCAGGATTGTGCAAGTACTTCATAATAAATATAATTTCTCCCCTGCTCTGCCCTGAGTGCAGTGTTTTGAATTTATCTCTGTAGTGTGTAATGACTGCTGTGTAGTGTTTATGCACTAGCTGGATGTGTGTGTTATCTGAAAACCGAGTTTGGTTTTGGGTAAAGATAACATAGTTCTGAAGCAATTGTTTGATATAGCAAGACAAGTCAAAGGTTTTGACAGTGTAGCTTAAGTTTGGTGATTTGTGTGTAAGGTTTTGAGAAAGCGAGAGAAACATTCAAAAAATGTGTTTTAGCAATTCAGAAATACTGTAATAGAGCTGTAGTAGTGTTCTTGAAAGAACAACATTTTGTTAACCAACTAATCGAGAACGGTCTTGTTATAAATGATAACTTTGTTAAAATTACTCCGTTACAAGCTCCAACAGCGAAAATTACGGTATCGAATGTTCCACCTTTCATTCCTGTTGGAGCGGGAATTAGTTCGGTTTGGCAAATTTGCCAGTGGTTTCAAAACAATTACGCTAGGCTGTAAACATCCGTCTCTGAGGCACGTTAAATCTTTTAGAAGACAGGCCTTTATGTTTTTGGACTCTGCTGAAAATACGCTAGATGTTTCATTTCGAGTATGATATGAAGAGAGAACCTATATGGTGTATGCAACAACGGGTAGTTTAAGGTGTTTCGAATGCGGTGGATTAGGCCATAAAAAGTTCGCTTGCCCACATAATCGAGAGCGTGAACCAGGGAATAGTGCTTCTGTCTCGGGAGAAGGAGAAATGGTGGAGCATACTGCTCAAGAGGAACAAGCAGGTCCATCAGAGGTAAGCGATTTTGGTGTGGCGCCGGCCGCTGTAGAAGCAAATGAGCATGTTGGTAATGATATAGATACTAATGTGAATGAACGTCAGCAGAATGAAAATACTGTAACTGTACAAAATATAAATGCAGATGAGCAGCAAGATAACATTGAGGTAGTTGCAGGGCCCAGTTCAAGTAGATGTGAGGAGCCTATATGTTTGGGTTCAAGAAAGAGAGAGTTGTGCAATGATGGTAGTGCAATGGAAGATGTTGTATCAGACGACAATGGTTCTATTGATTATGAATGTGACTCACAAGGAGGTTCTGTTTGTGAACCTGGAGGTGATTCTCAGGATATATCCTTTGAAGTTTCCTCTTTGTATACATTAGAGGAAATTAATGTGTTTCTTGATGAGACATTTGGGAAACAAGTTAATATCAAGGACTTTTTTCCTGATGTTGCTAAATTTGAGAGGTCAGTGGCATTTCTGCAAAAGACTGTGAATCTTGATCAGTTGAGTGAAAAGAAACGTTTTCGTTTAAAAAAACATGTTACAGTCATTCGAAAAGGTAAAAGAGTGGAAAAAGAAGAGGCTAAAGGCTTTCTTGTAAGTGGTTAGCCATGCATCACGTGGTGATCTTGTCTTTTTCTGTTGTTTTCTTTGCTGTTGGTTTTAATCTATCCTTCCTAAATACATATATGGATCTTTTGAGGGTGGGTTCATTAAACATTAATGGAGGGAGGGATAGACATAAATTAGCTTTAGTGTCTGAAGTAATGTTGAATAAAAAGTTACATGTCATGTTATTGCAGGAAACTCATAGTGATATTGAGAATGAAATAGAGTGGGGATGTGGTGGAAAGGTCAGCATATACTTAGTCACGGTACAAATCTGAGCGCGGGAGTTGCTCTCCTTTTTTCTCCAGAAAAAAAAGTTTGTATTGAAAAGACAGAAGAATTTATAAAAGGTCGTCTTGTTCTTTTTAAAACTATTATTGAAGGGATGACTATTTATTTTATAAATGTTTATGCACCAAATGTGGGACATGAGATTACAGTTTTTAGTATATTAACTAAATTCTTAAGGCAAGATTTTAGTGATGGGGACATCATTATTGGTGGAGACTGGAATTGTACAGAGTGTTTTAATGTTGACGTAACAATGTAGAGCCTCACATGCTCTCCTCCACCTATTTGTCAAGATTAGTGAAAGATGCTGAACTTTTAGATATGTGGAGAATTAAGCATCCATTTGACAAACAATATACATGGGTAAAAATTCTAGACAATAGAGTAAGTGCTGCTCGGTTAGATAGAATCTACGTTTAAAAAAATTAATAATAGGGTTGTGGATTGTTGCATTTCTCCAATAGGTTTTCTGATCACCATTTGATTTTTATTTCAGTAAATATGGAACAGTTTCCAAGAAAACCTTCTTATTGGCACTTTAATGCTAAACTGTTGCAGGATGCTGCATTTTCTGAATATTTTGTTTCATTCTGGAACTATTGGAGAGGGAAAAAAAATGGTTTTGAAAATTTAAAACAATGGTGGGAGGTTGGTAAAACGTAAATAAAACTTTGCTGTCAACAGTACACTGCATATTGTACTACCAATCAAAGAGAAACTATTAAAGCTTTGGAAAGAGATATTGAGTCTATAGAGACAGAAATATTAAGAAGAAATGATCCAGCTTTTATTGATAATTTACAACAGAAAAAGAAACAGTTAAGTTATCATTTGAATGAGAGGGTGAAGGCAGCTTTGGTTAGGTCACGATTTATATCAGTGACTGATATGGATGCACCAAGTGCTTATTTTTTTCAATTAGAACGTTCAGTGGCACAATATAAGCAGATGACATGTTTACGTCTTCCAGATGGGAAGATTACAAATGACATTACAGAAATGCGTCGTCATGCTGTTGATTTTTATTCCTCTCTCTATAAAGCTGATCACTGCAATCCTGTTTGTGAAGCACAGATTTTTCATGAACTTCCTCAAATGGATTATACATCTAAGACTGTTTTGGATATGCAAATTACTTTTCAAGAACTTACTATTGCTGTTGGACAGTTAAAGCCTGGTCGCTCTCCTGGTATTGATGGGTTGACTTCTGAATTTTACAAGCATTTTTGGAAATCTATTGGAATGGACCTTTATGAAGTTTTTTGTGAAAGTTATAAAGATGGCATTTTACCTGTTACATGTCAGCGTGCTGTATTGACTTTACTACCAAAAAAGGGAGACTTGAATTTGTTAAAGAACTGGAGACCTGTTGCTTTATTAACAACAGAATATACAATTTTATCCAAATGTCTCTCTAATAGACTTAAGGAGTTTTTACATTTGATAATCCATCAAGACCAAACCTATTGCATTCCAAGGAGATCCATAATGGATAACCTTTTTTTGGTGAGAGACACTTTGGATATCTGCAAATTGGTTGATGCAGAGGTTGGATTGATTGCTTTAGACCAAGAAAAGGCGTTTGATCGTGTTGATCATAATTATCTTTTTAACCTGCTTGGTGTTTTTGGGTTTGGTCAAGGTTTTATCAAATGGATACAACTGTTAGATACTGGAGCTTCTTGTATGGTTAAGGTGGGAGGTGGTCTAAGTCGGCCCATTGTGGTTTCAAGGGGCATTAGACAAGGATGCCCTTTATCAGGTCAATTCTACAGTATTGCCATTGAACCATTACTTTTTAATATAAGGAAAACTCTAAATGGTTTATCAATACCCACAATGCCTCAGCATCTAAGAACTATAATTACTGCTTATGCCGATGATGTTACGGTCTTTGTTAATGACAATAATGATATAAAAGCTCTGTCTAAAGTCATTGATATATATGTGTCGTGATTGCGTCCTTGAGCTGCACGGAGGAACCAGGAAACACGGAACGAGACACTGAACTTCTTTGAAACACTTTACTTTGACCACGGAGATAACACGGACAGGTACAAACACTCAGGACGCTGAAACATTTAACATACAATAATCCACGACAAACATGGGGCAGAACAGACTATTTAAAGGGGAACATGACTGGAAACACCTGGGACGAAATCAAGACACAGATGGGGACTAATTAAATAATGATTACAGGAAAAACAGGAAAACCAAACATGGGCAGAGAAACACAAGGCAGAGGGAGACAGACTGTGACAATATGAAGGGGCATCATCGGCAAAAGTAAATTGGGATAAGACTGAGGCTTTTTGGTCAGGTCAAAGGAATTTGAAAAATATCCCATACCTACCAGGTAACTTAAAATGGAACAGAATAGGGATAAAAATACTTGGTGTGTTCTTGGGTTCTGCTGAGTTTCAAAAGAAAAATTGGGAGGGAATTTTGGAGAGAGTGTGCACCCGATTGTCTAGATGGAACTGGTTGCTACCCCAGTTATCCTACAGGGGGAGAGTTTTAGTTGTCAACAATTTGGTTGCTTCTGCTCTGTGGCATAAATTTACTGTATTACAGCCTCCCGCTGGATTACTTCAAGACATTCAAAGGATGCTGGTGAACTTTTTTTGGTCAGGACAGCATTGGGTTTGATCAGCTGTCCTATTTTTGCCTGTGCAAGAAGGCGGGCAAGGTCTTGTGGATATTAGATCTAGACTTATGGCTTTTCATCTGCAAGCTGCTCAGAGACTGCTGTATAACAGTGATATTGCATGGCTTAACACTGCGGTTGCACTCTTGAGGAAAGTAGGCAACATGGGACTTGATAAACATCTTTTTTTAATGGAATTGAATGAAACCGCTTTAACAGACTTGACACCTTTTTATAGATCTATGATGGAAGCCAGGAAAGTTGTTTCTGTATCGAGACCTGCTGGCATATGTGCAGGCTTTTGGCTGATGGAAGAGCCATTGTTCCAGAATCCTTTTCTACCTTCTAGACATTTATGCTCTGCCAATCTGTCATTGTGGCTGCTGGATGCGTGAAACTTGGTCACATTTTAAGCATCAGTTTGTAGACTCTGGGTGAGAGAACTGGGATAAAATCTATCCGGCTCCTGAAACAGGTTACTGATGAATTGCTTGGAGAGCTGAATTTTGATCAACGACTCTTCATTAAAAATTCTAAGTATATAAAAGAATGGATGATTGGGTGCGATTGCGATTTTCCATCCTTGATGATAACTGCTGACTCAAGGGATTGGCATGAAGAGGAAAATCTTATATTGTCCTTTAAAACACCTCAGTTGGACAATTTTGAGTCTGCTTGCAAAAAGGCTCTGTATATGACTTGTGTGAAAGTGACTAACGCACATCTTCTACCTGGAGAAATGTCATCAAAATGGATAGATTTTTTTGGAATGGACATCTCCCCCAAAGGTAGCTGGCGGTCACTTTACAAACGTCCAATCGATAAACGGACTGGTGACTTACAGTGGAGGATTGTACATGGTGCGATAGCCACGAACAGACATGTGGTGCACCTCAATCCAAATGTAGGGGTGGGTTGTCTTTTTTGCACTGAAAATGAAACAATTTTTCATTTTTTTGTACAATGTGTACGGTTGAGTAATTTGTTTTCTTTTTTATCACATTGGGTATCATTTTTAGGTGAACATTTTTCTCATCAATTGTTTATTTTGGGGCCAAAATACTTAGTTGGTCAAAATATTTTTTGGTTTTATTAAATTTCCTGTTTGGAACTGCTAAACTTGCTATCTGGAAAACAAGGAAAAATAAGATGCTTGGTAAAGATACACTAGATCCCTTGTTGATGTTCTTTGGTTTAGTAGCATCGAGACTCAGGATAGAACATGGATATTATAAACTTGTTGGGTGTTTACCAATTTTTGTGAATACTTGGGCCATAAATGGAGTGTTATGTGAAGTCAATGAAAATGATGATTTGGTGTTGGCTTTTTAAAGTCATTTTTTGTCATTATATTGGTTTGGGTCATTGATTATTGTATTTTTTGAAGTTTGTTGTTGATCTTATTATTATTATTTATAGGGGTTTTGTAATAGAGACTGAAGATTGTGAAATGTATATTGCAGTAGTAACACAGTATGGCTTTACCTATATGTTGTAAATAAAGGTGATTTCAATCTCTCTCACACACACACACACACACACACACACACACACACACACACACACAGACACTCTCTCTCTCTCTCACACACACACACACACACACACACACAAAGACACTCTCTCTCTCACACACACACACACACACACAAAGACACTCTCTCTCTCTCTCTCACACACACACCCGTTATGGAAACTGTGACACACTATCATTGAAAAGGTGTTTATTACAGTAAGTAATATTGTAATTTTACAGCAGATTTCAGATGAATGCTGTTCTTTTGAACTTTCTATTCATTAAAGAATCCTGAACAATACAATTTATTAAATAAATGCAGTCTTGATGAGCAGAAGAGATTAAAAGAATCGTAATTATTCCAAACTTTGTCTGAATTATTTCCAGACTTTCAAGTCTTTCTCAGAATAAAATAGATATGCGTATGATGATTGATCCTGCACTACTCAGGGTTCATGCTGTACTGTAGACAGATTATATCATGTCTAACCCTGTCATGGGTCTTTAAACCGGGCTGTCAGTGTTTCACATCCGTTCAGTTTTAGAACCTTTACATGTGTTTAATAGAAACGTAACAAAAACATGTCTTGTTACTTCATCAATCCTGCTGTAATCAGTGTAAGTGAAGTTAAACAGAGCGGAGTGTGTCCATAAAAGGCATCAGCTGGGGGATCTGAACACCACACACACACACACACACACACACACACACACACACACACACAGAGAGAGAGAGAGAGAGAGAGAGAGAGAGAGAGATTGTGTTCACACTGTGACCTGAATCAGATGGAAACAGAACTGCACTTCCTAACAGAGTGCTCCAAATACACAAATATACAGACAGTGTTCTACGACAAAATACAGCAGATCCATCCCACATTTACAACTCTTCCAGACCAGGAGAAACTAGCGTATCTGCTCGGAGAACACAAGACCTGCTGTGTGTTTGCTGCTCAATATGTGTCTCTCTGTCACCATAGAAGAGAAGACACTCCATCGGAGAGAGAGAGAGAGAGAGAGAGAGAGAGATAGAGAGAGAGAACTGCATGCTGAGTTCTGTAAGAGCATTCTCAGGGTACAGAGGAACACACCGAACAACGCATGCAGGGCAGAATTACGTAATACCCTCTAATGATGCACATTGAGAAACGAGCCATCAAATTTTGGAAACACCTAAAAATGAGCGACCCCAACTCTTACCATTTTAAAGCCCTAAAAAAACATGAAGTGAACCCTGAACAAAGTCCCCTGATTCAGATGGTCCTGAAGCTGCAAACACAAACTAACACCACTAACAACATCCAGCATCAGGACACTGAAACATCCATCCACAAAATTCATCCCAACCAAAGAAGAAAATTATCTAACCTATTGGAAAGAAACAACAGAAAAACAAAGTAAACTTGAATGGGCCATAAATGAGTGTTATGTGAAGTCAATGAAAATGATGATTTTTTGGGTCATTGATTATTGTATTTTGAAGTTTGTTGTTGATCTTATTATTATTATAAATGAAGATTTTAAATGATATATTGCATCATTAAAATATGATTGATTTTCACGCACAAACAGGGAAACTATATCGCTTAGAGGCCCTGTTTTCACACTCACACACACTCTCACACACACACATCACACAGGTACACAGTATCTAAGATTTGCCGTTAATTCACACACACACATCACACACATCGAATAACAGCCCTCTCTCAGAACACACACACACTTCAGTAAAGGTCTCTCTGGCACACTATTAGATATGTTAGCAGATCAATGTACCACACTTGTAATAGCTTTTATTGGTCAAGTACTTGTTTAAAGTAACATTAAATCAAAGTCAGATTTCAGATGAATGCTGTTCTTTTGAACTTTCTATTCATTAAAGAATCCTGAACAATACAATGTATTAAATCCAATGCAGACTTGATGAGCAGAAGAGATTAAAAGAATCGCTAATTATTCCAAACTTTGTCTGAAATATTTCCAGAATCCACTAATCTTTCTCAGAATAAAAGCAATCTTAGATGATTGATCCTAGAATCAAACTCAGGGTTCATGCTGTAATCAGACAGATTATATCATGTCTAACCCAATGTTATGGGTCTTTAAATGTCAGTGTTTCACATCCGTTCAGTTTTAGAACCTTGAAGAATTTAATAGAAACCTGTCAATGAAAACATGTCTTGTTACTGTGGGCATCAATCCTGCTGTAATCAGTGTAAGTGAAGTTAAACAGAGCGGAGTGTGTCCATAAAAGGCATCAGCTGGTGGATCTGAACACCACACACACACACACACACACACACACACACACAGAGAGCAGAGAGAGAGAGAGAGAGAGAGAGAGAGAGAGAGAGAGAGAGAGAGAGATTGTGTTCACACTGTGACCTGAATCAGATGGAAACAGAACTGCTTTAGCTTTTAACAGAGTGCTCCAAATACACAAATATACAGACCATTTTACCAGCAGATCCATCCCACATTTACAACTCTTCCAGATATCAAACATGTATAGTTACTTTTCGGAGAACACAAGACCTGCTGTGTGTTTGTTGCTCAGTGTGTGTCTCTGTCACCATAGAAGAGAAGACACTCCATCGGAGAGAGAGAGAGAGAGAGAGATAGAGAGAGAGAGAACTGCATGCTGAGTTCTGTAAGAGCATTCTCAGGGTACAGAGGAACACACCGAACAACGCATGCAGGGCAGAATTACGCCAATACCCTCTAATGATGCACATTGAGAAACGAGCCATCAAATTTTGGAAACACCTAAAAATGAGCGACCCCAACTCTTACCATTTTAAAGCCCTAAAAAAACATGAAGTGAACCCTGAACAAAGTCCCCTGATTCAGATGGTCCTGAAGCTGCAAACACAAACTAACACCACTAACAACATCCAGCATCAGGACACTGAAACATCCATCCACAAAATTCATCCCAACCAAAGAAGAAAATTATCTAACCTATTGGAAAGAAACAACAGAAAAACAAAGTAAACTTGAATGTTATTTGGCCCTAAACAGAGATTACACAACTGCAGAATATCTGAGTACAGTGAAAGACTGTAAACTAAGACGACAGATGACGAGGTACAGACAGAGCAACCATACTCTGAGTATAGAGACGGGCAGATATCGCCAGCACTGGCTGCCCAAAGAGAGCCGTATCTGCCCATACTGTACCCACGGAGAAGTGGAGACCGAGCAACACTTTGTAAGGCCCGGCTTGATCGACCCAATGACGGCAGTCGTTCAGCGGGTGAAGGCCTTTATGACATTACTGTCTTTTCCTTTTCACGACACAACAAGATTAAATGGAACACTTTTTCTTATATATTTTATCTCGTTATTTCATCTGACTCCATAAATGAAAAGGTTTTAATGATATCTGTGCATCATTAAAATATGAACGAATGATTGATTATTCTTTTCAACTCTTTTAATACTTTATCCGCTCAGATGTAGGGAAACTATATCGCTTAGAGGCCCTGTTTTCCACAGGTCTCACGTACACAATCTCGCCAGGCCCGGTCATCAATCAGAGGTAAATTATGGTTATGTATCTAAGATTTGCCGTTAATTCACACGTACACAATCAGAGACATCGAATAACCCCCTTGGAGCCCCCTCAGAACTTTAGTTCAATCGTTTACTTCAGTAAAGGTTTCTTGGCCACTATTAGATATGTTAGCAGATCAATGTACCACACTTGTAATAGCTTTGGATTGGTCAAGTACTTGTTTAAAGTAACATTAAATCAAAAGTCAGAGGTATAGGCGTACCCGAGTTTAGTCTGACCAGACGGCATTCGCCGTCCCTAAACAGAATTATTTACCCGCCTCTGCATCCAAGTAGACTTGAAATGATGCCGGATATTAGCCGTCGCTAAAACTGACGAGGCTTCATGGAAATATACGAATCCACTAATCTATTAGGGAGAAAGCAATCTTAGAGGCAGTCAGAATAGAATCAAACGTTACAATTTATTGACCAGGTAATCGAAGCAATAATTCAAAACTCCAATGTTATAAGAATAGAATCATCAGTTAACCATAACATAACAATAATTCAGGAATTGAAGAATTTGTAGAAATTACTACCTGTCAATGAATAATTACACACAGCGATTGTGTGGGCAGTCAACCTACAGACGCCTAGAACTTTGTGTCACGTTTCCTTATAAACCCAGATAATTCAATAAGCCCACCAAATGGTGGTATCTTGTTATTATAATTAGACTTTAGAATTTGCAACCAAATGGCTTCTTGGTATCCTGTGGCAGAGAATACTTATTTACATACAGGAGGTGATCTGAATAGAAGATCAGGGGGAGGGCACACCTTTAAGTTGTACACTACACTTCTCATACTTTAGAACTTCTTTTAGCTTTTCATCATGATTGGGAGAATGAGACCATTTTACCAGGCGCACTGAGACATTTCAAATGATATCAAACATGTATAGTTACTTTTTTGTACATTACATTGCATGGGTTTTCAGTGAGTTCTAGGTGAGGAGGAGGGGGAAGAAAAGGGGAGCAAGGGAAGATGATGAGACCGTAAGTACAGGGTGTGAACTACACTGTGTGTTGCGTCTGGATGCTGCTGTTACATATGCAAGAGATAGTTTTTGTTGATTCTCAGGAGGGCCTTTTGTCCTCTCGAGTGGGGGGGGGGGGGGAAACACAAATTCAATATTTATTAGGTGAAAAACAAGATTGCATCTTATTAGCAGCAAGATACATTGACGCATGTCACAAAAAGAGGGAGGAGTTGACAAATCAGTGATGCGCCCACACACACACACACACACACACACCAAATGTAATTTTAAATTGTTCATGCAATCCTAAAATGTTGGTTTGCATTTTCTTTTTTCCTTTTCTTTTCTTTTTTATGTATGCATGCATGCATGTTTTTGTTGCATGTGAATATGTCACATGCAACTATATTCTATATTTACTGTAAACACTATGCTTTGGCAATACACTGTAAAAACTGTCATGCCAATAAAGCACACATTGAATTGAATTGAATTGAGAGAGAGAGAGAAAGAGAGAGAGAGAGAGAGACTCTTTGTCAGAGAAGACACTCCATCTGCCCTGAGCTGATGTTTTCAGCACATGTAGAATATATTATGACATATTACTCCATTATATTACTTAAATGTATATTTTGCCTCTGTAAATCTTATACTGTACTTTATTTAATTTTATTTCTATCACATACTTACAATAGTCATTCATTTTGCACTATATATTTAATACGGTTTAAATATTCGTTTTATTACTATTATTATATATATTTTTTTCTTTCTGTTACAGTTTTTCTCAATTGTTTACACACATTTTCTGAAAGCATGCCTCATATTCTCAGAACTCTACACACAAATCCAAAAAAACACACACAATGGGCAAAACCCCTCAATTCTCCTGCAAAATGAAACTTTACATTCAAAACAATGTTATTTCTTCTCAAAATGGGATTTTGTTTTCAAATGACACACACAAACCATCATATGTATAGACATTTATAAGAACCAGCTGAACACTGATGTGCTCAATGTAAAACACTATGATGAATGTAAAACACTTCTTCTCCATTCATCATAATGACTTAGGCCTTTTTTGGTTCAGTGTTACACTTACTACAGACAGTACAAACATAAGTGTGTTGTAAAATATTTTAGAATATTGTTTTTATACTCAGAACACACAAATACACGGTAAAATTGTATTTTATTTTGTATTTTTGTCATCGTCAAATTTGCTGATGACACAACGGTGATAGGCCTGATCACCGACAACGATGAGACGGCCTACAGAGAGGAGGTGAGTACCCTGACTAAATGGTGTCAGGAGAACCACCTCTCACTCAACATCGACAAGACCAAGGAGCTGGTGGTGGATTACAGGAGACAGAGCAGAGAACACACACCCATCACCATCGACAAGACACCTGTGGAGCGGGTGAGCAGCTTTAAGTTCACATCACCGAGGATCTCACATGGTCTGCTCACACAGATGCAGTGCTGAAGAAGACACATCAGCGTCTCTTCTTCCTGAGACGGCTGAGGAAGTTTGGAACGAGCCCCAGAATCCTCAGGTCCTTCTACACCTGCACTGTGGAGAGCATCCTGACCGGCTGTATCACCGCCTGGTTTGGAAACAGCACCGCTGGCAACCGCACTCTGCTGGTCGTGCGAACTGCCCGCCACATTGTTGGAGATGAGCTTCCCTCCTCCAGGATATCTACACCAGGCGGTGTACAAGGAAAGCCCGGAGGATTATTACAGTTTTTTTGGATTGCTTACACACTAAAATTAAAAGTAGCACACTATTAGCAAAACCTTACACTCAAGAAGCAAAACATCAGCCCATATTTGCACAACTATAAGCACATTGTCAACCTCACACTTGTTGCAAAACTCTACACACAGTGATTTGCAAAACACTAAACACACTTAACATACATTACACACAAAAATCTATCATGAAGTCATTTCCTTGCAATACCAAAGCACTGACTGTCAAATTACCGCACCGTCCAACCAATTGGTTCAACACAGACATCAGGTGTGCAAACACTTGTTTGCTTAATTGTAGACACACCAATCAGGAGTATAAGCATTATAAAAAGCAGCAGGTGAGTTCATCGGTCTTCAAGCACAATGGAAAGAGTCAGAGAAAGAGTAAGACGAGGAGGAGAACGAGGAGGAGGACAAGGAGGAGGAGGAAGGGGAGGAAGAGGAATCAACAGAGGAGGAATCAACAGAGGAAGAGGAAGAGATGGAGGCCATGCTGGAGGTAGAGGTAGAGGAAGAGGAAGAGGAAGAGGAAGAGGAAGAGGAAGACAAGAAGGTGCTCAAAGAGGGCCGAATCTGACTAATGAGATCCGCGCAACACTGGTTGACCACGTTGTCAACCACGGCCTGACGCTGAGGGAGGCTGGACTGCGAGTACAGCCAAATCTAAGCCGATACACAGTGACAAGTGTGATAAGAACATTTTGACTGGAAAATAGGTATTGTAAAAGTATCATCATATCAAAAACATCTGCACAGTTTCAGTAACTGCTTACAGTACTGTATTCTATGCACTATCAGCACTTCTGTTACCTTTTCCTGTGAAATTACTGTACTATTGTATACTGTTTTGTTTTTCTACATAGGATTGAGGGTCAGGAACGACAAGGGGGAAGGCCTCCTATGTTCACAGAACAGCAAGAGAGGGAGATAGTAAACATGGTTTTGGCCAACAATGCTAGAACACTCAATCAGCTCCAAGCTAACATTGTCAATAACCATGCCAGTTTCAACGATATCCATCAGGTCTCAACATCAACAGTGGCACGCATCCTAAAAAAACATATTCAAATGAAGCAAATTTATCGAGTGCCTTCGAGCGCAATTCTGAAAGGGTGAAACGACTGCGGCATGATTATGCAGAGGTATGTATTCACTTTAGCAGTGTGATCTTGCATACTGTCTCATAATCTTTTACTGTACTGTAATATGTATACTAGATCTACACTGAACTACACAATTTTGCCTGACACTGTTCTTCAGGGAGTTTTACGAATGGATGGATAGGAGATCCAGCATGAGTTCATTTACGTAGATGAGGCTGGGTTCAACCTGACGAGAACACGGAGGAAGAAACATCATTGGCCACAGGGCTATAGTCAATGTCCCAGGGCAACGTGGGGGTAATATAACACTCTGTGCAGCCATTACACAGAATGGGGTCCTCCACCGCCATGCCCATATGGGCCCTTACAACACAGCACTCATACTTACATTCTTGGACCAATTGCACAACATAACAGCAGCAAATCAAATCGATCATATGCAATACATTGTTGTCTAGGACAATGTGTCTTTCCACCGCTCTGCTCTGGTTCAGAACTGGTTTCAGCAACATCCACATTTCACCGCCCTATATCTTTCCACCATACTCTCCATTCCTCAACCCTATAGAAGAGTTTTTCTCGGCATGGCGGTGGAAGGTATATGATCTCCGCCTCCAGGCTGAGGTACCCCTCATCCAAGCCATGGAGGAGGCCTGTGACCAGATGGAGGTAGCAGCAATGCAAGGATGGATTCGTCATTCAAGACATTTCTTTCCAAGGTGTCTTGCTAATGACAACATTGCCTCGATGTTGATGAAATTCTCTGGCCAGATCCAGCTAGGCGAAGAGACAATGTCTAGTTTTTTGTTTTTTTTTACAGTAAACTTACAGTACAATACGTAAAGTGACATTTTGTTACAGTATTATGAATCTCCATGTCAACATTTTGGGCGTGTTGAGAAATAAATGAGTTTCTTCAGTCTGCAACATTGGGTCTTGTGTAGTGGTTGGTGGATTTACATTATATATTTGTACTTTGTTGATGGTAGCCTACTCTAATCATAGGAAGTAGAAGTGCTAAAAGTGTTTTAGGTTTATCACAGCAGAGTGTAACTCGTGCAAACAGAGTATAGTAAATGTGAAACGTGTGTTTCATATGGTAACAAAGTGTGGTTTTTAAACAGAAATGTATAGTTTTTACAAGAGTGTTTAATTATGCAAAGGATCTGTAGTGTTTTGTTAATTGGGTGTGTGGTTGTGCTAATTGTGTGTAGTGTTTTGAAAACACGGGCCCTGTTTTGAAAATCGTGCTTAAGCAATCCAAAAAAACTGTAAAGACTCCAGCCACCCGTCCCACAGACTGCTCTCTCTGTTGCCCTCAGGACGATGTTTCCGCAGCATCCGATCCCGCACTAGCCGACTGAGGGACAGCTTTTTCCCCCAGGCTATCAGGCTAATGAACAGTCACAAATAACTCACCTACATCACACTCCCACTCACACAACATGCCATGCACTGCACTTTAACACAGTTCAACTGGACTACACGCACACACTGCACTAACACATCTGCTATCACTGGACACCATACAATGCACATCCACGACACTGCATATGCATAATCTGTTGCACCTTTGCACAACTATCTGCTGCTCAACCAATCTGCTGTTAATTTATAATCTGTTGCACCTTCACATTATTACTATGTATAGACTACATAATGTATAGATAGTGTACATAATGTAGATGTGCACATACGGTGTATAATGTGTAGTTGATAATTAAGTATGTCTTTATAGTACACTATGTGTACTGAGTATATGTATGTGTTTTTTGCACATTGTCTTCTGTACAGTCTGTAAATATGTACTGTCCATATGTAAATTGTTGTTTTTTTGCACTGTCTGGAGCACGCTCGTAAGAATTTCACTCACCAAGGCACTTGTGCTGTGGTGATGTGACAATAAAAGTGATTTGATTTGATTTTGATTCCAGCCATGAAAAGCATCAGCTGCTATATCTTCACATGCGTCCTCCATAGCTTGGAGAAGAGGTATACGCGTTTGTGGATTTCAGTCATACACTTTCCATCTCCAGGCAGAAAAAAATTCCTCAATAGGATTGAGGAATGGAGAATATGGAGGGAGATAAACAACTAAAAAGCATGGGTGGGCAGTGAACCAGTTACGAACCAGAGCAGCCCTGTGGAAACTTACATTGTCCCAAATGACAACGTACCTGAGCTGCTCTGGGCCATCTACCTGATCTGGTGGAATGAGTGTGTTGTGTAGGGTGATCAGATGGG
>CM050428.1:3237973-3320473 GCA_027564155.1 Gymnocypris eckloni scoliostomus
GTGTGTCTCTCTCTCTGTGTGTGTGTGTGTGTGTGTGTGTGTGTGTGTGTGTCTCTCTCTCTCTGTGTGTGTGTGTGTGTGTGTGTGTGAGTGTCTGTGTGCGTGAGTGAGAGTGTGTGTGTGTGTGTTTGCTTGTTTAGTAGTCTGTTTGACAGAATTGGCAAAAAAATCAATTTAAGACCCTTTTTAAAAGCACTGCTAGAGAAAACAAATGTTTATATCATAGTTAGTCCCTGTGACAACAGCCTGCACTATAACACTGATTCTGATCCTCCAGAGTCAGAAGAGCACATGTGAGTGAAGATGACTGGACGGCTCTGCATGAAGCGGCTCACCGCGGCCAGACGCACTGCGTGAGCTCTCTGCTAACAGGTGAGGGCCGTGTGGATACACCTGTCCTAGAGAGACAGCTGCATCAGCATAAAGACCCCATGAGTGTTCTGTCACAAATCTTTCTGGGGAATTTCCCCAAAAAAACTTGTGTTGAGTGACTCCTGTGCTTTGGCAGAGCACTTAAGTGTTTAATTGTGTTAGTCAGCGTCGGTCCCCTGCAGTGATGCAGCACTGATGAAGTGTGTTCCTGTGCTATGTGACAGATCCCAGCGTGTGTGTGGACAAACGCACGCTTCAGGAGCAGACGCCGCTGCTGCTCGCCCTTCACGGGCCACACCTGGAGTGTGTGAAGAGTCTTCTAGAAGCAGGAGCCGACCCGGACATCAGCAACAAACACAAAGAGACGCCTCTTTATAAAGGTACTTGCACTCTAAAAAACAACAACACTGTTAATATTCACCTCAAACAATGTCAAATAAAAATGTGCTGAAGATGAGGATGATCTCTGAGATTAGGATGAGTCATCAGGTTCGTAGAAGTGTCTCAGCAATGGATGCGAATGGGTGCCGTCAGAATGAGAGTCTGATAAAAACATCACAGTCCATCAGTTAACATCAGAAGATGAAACAAATCCATCAAGATGTTTTTTAACTAAAATACCATAGAGTCCATAACCCATAATAACTCTTCCTCAGTGATAAAGTGTTCTGCTGTTGTCTCTCACATCAAAATCAGAGCAAACGGTGCTTGATCTGTGAATATTTCTCTCCTGATTCAGATAAGACATAAAGATAAACACGTCTTTATCAGCTGTGTGGACTCTCATTCTGATGGCACCCATTCACATCCATTGCTGAGACACTGATGCAGCTCAGTTCAGTGATAGTGTGTTAATCCTGCTTCTCCTCGGTGTCTGGTGGTGTTTAGCGTGTGAGCAGGAGAGCATCAGTGCGGTGGAGCTGCTGCTGGCGTTCGGCGCAGCGGTGAATCAGCGCTGTTACCGCGGCTGGACCGCGCTGCATGAGACGGCGAGACGAGGCAATGCTGCGCTCTGTGAGACGCTCCTGAGGGCCAGAGCCACTGTAGACGCCCGCAACGCGGATGACATCACACCCGCCATAGAAGCAGCTCGACACGGACGCACTGAAGCGCTGGCGCACCTGATCCGGAGAGGTACTCAACGCCGTGTTTACTCTATATTCTGAATCTCTCTAACATGCAGTCATTTGAGATCATCTGTTAGCATCAGTAGAAGCAGCAGTTCACTTTTCGGCGTGTAAAGATTGCAGTCACTCAAATGATGAAAAGGTATTACCGGAAACAATGTATTTTGCGACACCACGATATAAACGATAGAACATAATATGAAACGATAGACTATTTATTTCGTCCATCCGATATATATCGTCATATCGCACAGCCCTACGTGACTGTTCTTAAAAACACCACTGAAAACTGAGAAACTTTTCATGAGAGCTGTGTTATAAACTATTCTCCAACAATAGGTAGTTTTAGACATGTCAGATGTCTGTTTTTACTCGATTGTTTACACATTTTGTAAGCTGTGAGCTGTGATTTCTTCAGTCAGATCTGTTTGAGCCATGAATATCTTAAAAACCGAATTCCGGAAATGTTGGGACGCTTTTTAAATTTGAATACAATTTTAACTAAAACACTTTCAAGTCACATGAGCTAATATTTTATTCACAATAGAACATAGACAACAAAACAAATGTTTAAATAGAGAAATTTTACACTTTTATCCACTAAAGCTAAGAGCCTGCTACAGGTCTCACAATAGTTGGCAGGGGCAACAAAGGGCTGAAAAAGCAACACAGTTTGAAAAGATTCAGCTGGGAGAACATCTAGCAGCTAATTAAGTTAATTGAGATCAGGTCTGTGACATGATTAGCTATAAAAGGGATGTCTTAGACAGAGTCTCAGAAGTAAAGATGGGCCGAGGCTCTCCAATCTGTGAAAGAGTGCGTAAAAAGATCGTGGAATACTTTAAAAACAACATTCTTCAACGTCAAAGTGCAAAGGCTTTGCAAATCTCATCATCTACAGTGCATAACATCATCAAAAGATTCAGAGAAACTGGAGAAATCTCTGTGCGCAAGGAACAAGGCCGAAGACCTTTGTTGGATGCCCGTGTTCTTCGGGCCCTCAGAGGACACTGCATCACTCATCAGCATGATTCTTTCATTGACATGGGCCCAGGAATACTTCCAGAAACCACTGTTGGTAAACACAATCCGGTGTGCCATCTGCAGATACCAACTAAAGCTCTATCATGCAGAAAGAAAGCCATATGTGAACATGGTCCAGAAGCGCCGTTGTGTCCTGTGGGTCAAGGCTCATTTAAAATGGACTGTTTCAAAGTGGAAAAGTGTTCTATGGTCTATGAGTCCAAATCTGATATTCTTGTTAGAAATCACGGACGCCGTGTCCTCCGGGCTAAAGAGGAGGGAGATCTTCCAGCGTGTTATCAGTGTTCATTTCAAAATCCAGCATCTCTGATGGTATGGGGGTGCATAAGTGCATACGGTATGGGCAGCTTGCATGTTTTGGAAGGCACCAGGAATGATGAAAGGTATATAAAGGGTTTAGAGCAACATATGCTCCCCTCCAGAGGATGTGTGTTTCAGCTATTACAACAGCAAGGCTTCGTAGTAGGAGAGTGCGGTGCTGAATTGGCCTGCAGTCCAGATCTTTCACCTATAGAAAACATTTGGGGCGTCATTAAACAAAAAATATGTCAAAAACGACCACAAACTCTTCAGCAGCTGGAAACCTGTATCAGGCAAGAATGGGACCAAATTCCAACACTCCAGAAACTCATAACCTCGATGCCCAGACGTCTTCAAACTGTTCTGAGAAGAAGAGGAGATGCTACACCAGGGTAAACATGCCCCCCACCCCCGTCCCAACTATTGTGAGACCTGTAGCAGGCATCAAATTAGAAATTTGTGCATAAAATTTCTCAGTTTAAACATCTGTTTTGTTATCTATGTTCTATTGTGAATAAAATATTGGCTCATGTGATTTGAAAGTCTTTTAGTTTTAAATTGAGTTTTAAAATTGAAGTTAAAATTAATATTTTACCGTGACATGATAAATAAATGAATATGATAGCTAACTAAAAAGACCTAGCAAAAAATAATTAGATGAGGACAGAAAGCCGCTACAACAGTAGATATAAAACAGAAAACAAGAAATAATTTGTGTTTATAAGACATTTATTTCAAGACATTGAAGATGGCTTTGAAAAGCAGAACAGTAGAAAGACTAGAATGGTTGTGTTTGTCCCATCAGGTGCTGGTGTGAACGCTCAGACGTGTGACGGGAACACTGCTTTAACTGAAGCCTGCAGACACGGTCACACAGAAACGGTCAAGCTTCTGCTCAAACATCACGCCGATGCCAACAAAGCCACCAGCGCTGGCCTTCTGCCGCTGCACATCGCCAGCCAGCACGGACATGACGAGTAAGAGTTCAGTCTGATCTAGAGAACGAATGACCGGGCTGTGTGCGGTACAGCAGCCCTACAGCCAAACCTACAGCCAGAGCCGATCCTAGACTTTTGGGTACCCTACGCAAAATTGTGTCGGGGGGGTACTAGTGGTTATGAATGAAACACACGACTCGTTGTTTTAGTCTCGAGCAAGAGACTTTATCACATTCACGTTACACGATTTGACTGATTTTTACGCAGAAAGGGCGACGATAGCACCGCATTACGATAAATTATCATTCATGTTTTCATAGTCGTTGGCCAAATTCAAAACTAAACTAAAATGAAATCTTCTTTGAGAGCAATGGCACCCCCTGGTGTTTCGGGGGCCCTACGCAGCTTGCGTATTCTGCGTAAAGGGAGGATCGGCTCTGCCTACAGCTTACTCAAACATGATAATTTGATGAAGATGTGCTCTCCCTCAGGCCATCTCAGATTAGGATGAGTGTGTTTCTTCATCAGGTTTGTAGAAATGTGTCTCAGCAATGGATGTGAATGGGTGTCGTCAGAATGAGAGTCTGATAAAAACATCACAGTCCATCAGTTAACATCAGAAGCTGAAACAAATCCAGCATCAAGATGTTTTTAACTCAAATACCATCGAGTTCATAATCCATAATAACTCTTCCTCAGTGATAAAGTGTTCTGGTCTGAATCAGGAGATACATCTGCTCAGATCAAGCAGCGTTTACAAGACCAAACAGCTCTAAACAAATACAGGTGCATTTAAAACAATTAAAATCATGAAAAAGTTCATTTTTTATTGTAACTTATTTCAAAAAGTGACATTTTCATATATTTTTGATTCATTTCATGTAAAGTAAAACATTTCAAAAGTTTTTTTTTATGATTAGAGCTCATGAAAGTCAAAAATCCAGTATCTCAAAATATTAGGATATTTCCTAAGATCAAAAAAAAAAAGGATTTGCAAAACATACAAGTTCCAGTTGTTTAAAGTATGTGGATTTCTGCACTCAGCACTTGAGAGATATTTATCTCTTGTTCTTAGAAAGCACAATAATGGGTAACACTGCTGACTTGGCAATGGTCCAGAAGACGATCATTGACACCCCCCACAAAGTCACAGAGGGTCATTACTGAAGGGGTGGGCTATTCAAGGAGTGCTGTATCAAAGCATATTAAATGCAAAGTTGACTGGAAGGAGGGAGATGTGCACAAGTGTCAGACTTTGTCTCCCTCTGTCTTGTGTTTTCCATGCCCAAATTTGTTTTTTCCTGTCCTAGTGTCCTGTCATTAGTTGATTAGTCTCCGTCTGTGTCCTGATTACGTCCCAGGTGTTTCCAGTTATGTCTCCCTATATATAGTCTGTTCTGCCCCATGTTTCCTGTCGGTTAGTGTTAATGTCAATGGTAAAGTTGTTCCTGTGCAGCTCACCTTGGCCTCCGCTGGTCCTGTCCACCTCACCTTGGCCCACGCTGGTCCTGTCCAGCTCACCTTGGCCCACGCTGGTCCTGTCCAGCTCACCTTGGCCTCTGCTGGTCCCGTCCAGCTCACCTGGGCCTCCGCTGGTCCCGTCCAGCTCACCTTTGCCTCCGCTGGTCCCGTCCAGCTCACCTTGGCCTCCGCTGGCCCTGTCCAGCTCGCCTTCCACGTTTTCCATGCCCATATTTGGTTTTTCCTGTCCTAGTGTCCTGTCATTAGTTGATTAGTCTCCGTCTGTGTCCTGATTACGTCCCAGGTGTTTCCAGTTATGTCTCCCTATATATAGTCTGTTCTGCCCCATGTTTCCTGTCGGTTAGTGTTAATGTCAATGGTAATGTCTGTTATGTTATACTCATCCCATGTTATCCAACAAGAGATATTTATACTGTATGGATGGTCATTTATTGAAACTCAAATGTAAATATTCTAATATTTTGAGAACCTGATTTGTGACTTTCATGAGCTATAAGCTCTAATCATCAAAATTTAAAATTTAAACAGTTTTAATGTGTTTTACTTTACATGTAATGAATCTAAAATAAATGAAAGTTTCACTTTTTGAAATAAGTTACAAGAAAAAATGAATTCTCCATATTCTAATTTTTTTGAGATGCACCTGTATGTAGCTCTAAACTAATATGTGTCTGATTTTGATGCTACAGACAAACAGCAGATGCACTTTATCACTGGAGGAAGAGTTATTATGGATTATTGACTTTTAGTTAAAAACGTCTTAATGCTTCAGCTTCTGATGTTAACTGATGGACTGGAGTGCTGTGATGTTTGTATCAGACTCTCATTCTGACGGCACCCATTCACATCCATTGCTGAGACATTTCTACAAACCTGATGAAGAAACAAACTCATCCTAAACTACATTTAAATGTTTTGTGAACACTTGTTTTAAGACGTTAAATAGTGATTGATGATGGATTTGTAGAGCTGTGAAATGGTGTGTTTCTCAGGATAGTTTCCTCACTGCTCCCGGTCAGCAGCCGGACGAGGGTCCGGCGAAGCGGTGTTTCTCCTCTTCATCTGGCGGCGGAGCACGACCAGCAGGCCGTTCTGAGTCTACTGATTGAGTCGGGATTCGATGTCAACAGCAAACTCTCTCCAGAGCGCTCCGCCGGGTTCCCGGACCGCCGTGTCTCGGCTTTGTACTGCGCCGTCGCTGCCAGGAACACGAGTGCCGCCGCCGCTCTGCTGACGGCTGGAGCCAACCCCAACACTGACCCCTGCAGCCCGGTGCTGCTCGCGGCACGTCATGGCTGTCTGGAGACCGTGGCCCTGCTGCTGGAGCACGGAGCCCATGTGAACGCGGGCCCTGCCGAGGGCCTCCCAGCGCTGCTGCTGCACACTCATCAGCTCGACCTCCTGCAGTATCTGCTGGACCGCGGCTGTGACGCTCGGGCCTGCTTTACCTGCGACACACACCTCAGCGCCACTGACGCAGAGTTAAAGGTACTGATTCTGGGATTATTTGACCAAATGATAAGCCTCCTCTGTAGCCCTGCAGTGTGTTTGATCTGTTCACATTCAGTTTTGCGACTGGATCTGGTCGTCCTGCTGGAGACACTCGGCTGGCCGGCTCGTTGATTTGCTGCTGGACTATGTCGGAAACGTTCAGCTGTGCAGCAGGGTCCGAGATCTCCTTCTGGACCAGCCGGAGTGGACCAGCATCAAGGAGAAAACATGTGAGTGTATGACCTACAAGCCAGTAAACCAGGGATCACTTGGATCACCTACAGCTATTTCAACAAACATCGATTTTTATGTTTATTAAAGAAAAGCTGCATTTATTTGATCTAAAATACAGCTAAAGCAGTAATATTGTGAAATATATGCAGTTTTCTATGTGAATATGTGTTAAACTGTAATTTATTTATGTATTTTCGGCATCATTTCTTCAGTCTTCAGTGTCACATGATCTTCAGAAATCATAACAATATGCTGCACAAGAAACATTTATGATTATTATTATCAGTATTTAAAACAGTTGATTTTTGAAGAATAGAAAGATCCAGCATTTATCTGAAATAAAAAGCTAACATTATACACTTTAACATGCAAAAGCTCTGAATCAGTTTTATTTATTTCTATTATTTGGGAAATAAATTATAGAAATAATGCTTTTATTCAGCAAGGATGCTTTAAATTGATCAAAAGTGATGATAAAGACAATGTTACAAAAGATTTATATTTCAGTTAAACGCCGTTCTTCTGAACTCTCTCTATTCATCAAAGAAACCTGAAATAATTCCACTCAGCATTTTTCAACATCATAATAATATATATATATATATATATATATATTGAGCAGCATATTAATATGATTTCTGAAGATCATGTGACACTGAATAATGGAGAAATTATGCTGAAAATACAGAAATAAATACAATTTATCACATAGAAAACAGCATATATTTCACAATATTATCATTTTAGCTGTATTTTGGATCAAATAAATGCAGCTTTTCTTTAATAAACATACAAATCTTACTGTTCATAAACGTTTGACTGCTAGAGAATGATATAAGTTGTATTAGTTTTGCACACAGAAGAGTTTGTATTGTATCGATGTCTTCACAGCGTCTCCTCGAGTCCTGACGCATCTCTGCCGGCTGAAGGTCCGAGAGCAGCTGGGGCCGCACAGACTAAAATCCGTGGAGTCCCTGCCGCTGCCGGGTCCCTTGCTGCGCTTCCTGAGCTCCAGGGGCCTTTAGCACAACACTAACCACATACGCACTCCTCTCATCCCACCCAGGGTTAAACTAACACTCACAGGCCTGGTTTCACATACAGGGTTTAGATTAAGCCATTGTTTAATTAACACATTGTTATTAACGAGCCTTAGAAGAAACATCACTGGGGCATCTTGAGATAAAACAGAGGCAGTTTAATCAAGGACTAGGCTTAAACCTGGTCTAGGCCCCAGTGCTTATATAACCCTCTCAGAGAGTGTATCAGTTAATGAGTTAACTAAGTGATGATTGAAGAACAGCTGCTGTGTTAACACACTTAAACAAGGCTTTTTTAACACTGAGGGAGAATTAAAGTGTGTGATTTATATTTATGCTTGACACAGTTTTATGTAGATTGATAATATCTGAAAATACTGATGTGATTGTGGTGCTCACAGAATAAACGTGCTTTATTCTTTCGTGTGCTGCGTTGAGTGTCTAAACACGTGAAAACTCACTCACCTTTTAGGGGGCTACAGCTTGTCCCTGGATCTTTTAAATATATATTTATACCTTTTTACAGCTAATAGGTACATATTAGTACCTCAAGGGTACGTGTTGATACTCTAATTTATATTAGTTGTACAAAAAAGTACAAATGTATCCTTTTAAGGAGCTGTTGTGACAAAAAAGGTACAATTTTAATGAACAAAACAGCAGGTTTAATCCGCTAGTTTAGCACTAGATCTGGATTAGGGTCATGTTTTTAGTGTGACAGCATCTGTAGCTCATCTACCCTGCATCAGTGTGAAATCATGAGCTGGAAGAGAGAAACGATGTGATACTGACACAGAAGCACCTCAAACATCACCCGCGGTCCGTCCTGAGAAGAGATGCTTCTGCAAACTACTGACACCAAAACAACACACTCTCCTCCTGACAAATCATGCTTTAATATTTCCAGTCACACTAGAGTCTGTGCATCACTACACCTGTGCTTTAAGTGCTGAGAGTCGACCTGCTAGTAACCAGTGTTGGGGGAATAGTTACATCATTAAATGTAGCTGTAATCTACAGTTACTGAGAAAAAGATGCGTAATTAAATTACAGTTACTTATGAAAATGTTAGCGATTGCAAAAGGGATTATATCTGAATACTTTCAGACGCACACACTCGCACGCACGCACACACACTCGCGCGCGCACACATATTTCATCGACATCTTTCATAAATTGCAGACTGCTTTAAAATATGAGACAGCGATGTTCCAGTAGTTTGACACAGAACACATAATTGTTTTATTTCCTATTTGGGTTTATGTATATGCTTTATTATTAAGATTAAATGATTATAATATTAATAAACAGATGGAGGATTTTGACCATGCAGGTGAAAAACAAGTGCACTTCCATAATGTACTTAAAGTGCTTTATTTCCACGCACTACTTTTGTACTTGATAGGCTATAATAAAAATAAGACAAAACTTAAAATCATTTAAATGTGCTATTTTTGGGATACCATGAATATCAAATGCACTTTTAACATACTATCTTTGTATTAAAAAAGGTATTTATTCACCACTTGAGTGTACTAGTGTATGAAAGATAAGTTCTAATAGTGATGAACAATTAAATACAGAGATAGTATGTTAAAAGCACATTTGAGTTCATATTATGGTGCCCCACAGTTGAGCACACTTACATGCTCTGTAAGTTAAACCCATGTTTGAACATTAATAAGTGTAGATAAGTAATTAGTTACACTACTCATTCCATCTCCGAGGGTAACGTGTGATCTGCGCTGTTAGGCGACACCGAACACGGTGTGCCGTGAGTCTACGGTCTGCGGGGAGCAGCTCTAGATGAAGCCGCGCGCGCTGAAGGCGGAGGTGGACACCGCGGGTTTGGTGGGGATGGGTTTAATCACCACGTGCGCGCTGCTGCGCTGCAGTCCGTCCGTGAAGCTGCGCGCGATCTCAGCGTCGCGCTCCGGGAGCAGAAAGCGGCACGGGAGCGAGCAGCACGCGCACGCCGCGTACGCGGAGAGCAACGCGTTCGCGTTCAAGTCTTCATAAACCGTCTTGGCTCTCGCCGCCGGCGATCTGACGCGCGCCGTCCCGCTCGCGTTGCTTTTCTTGAGGAGGTGCTCCAGATGCTGTCCGCCGGTGGAGGAGGCGCGCGGCTCCTTCCAGAAGGACGCGGGGAGCTGCCGCTCGCGCATCGGGATCTGCCCCGCCACGTTCAGAGGCGCGTCCAGAGGCGCGTCTCCCCCGTTATCCGCGGAGAGGTCGGCGAGCGTCGCGTTGCTGCTTCTGCGCGGCGGTCCCTTGGCGCAGCGGTGCGAGAAGCGCTTGAGCTGCTTCTGCAGGTACTTGCGGTGGTCCACGGAGCGCCTGCAGGGCGCGGATCGGTCCAGCGCCGCCTTGATGTCGCTCGACGCCAGATTGACGAAGTTCAGGAGCGTCTTCACCTCGCTGTCGGAGCTCGTCATCGCGCTCTCTCGCGCCTCAGCAGCGCATCTTCAGTCCTGTACGCCGCGATGGTGAATCCAGGAGCGCTGTCCAGCTCTGTAATAGCCCAGGCTCTGACTATAGACTCTCCTGAGCCAATCAGCGGCCTCGGTCTCCTCACAATGCGCCGCAGAGATCCCGGTGTCGGATTCTTTCCCCTTCAGACTGTTGTCATAGAGATCCCCGAGGATCAGCGAGCAGAGGCGGTGTTTCTACCCGGTGTCCCGATGCTCCGCCGGTTCCGCGGGCTGTTCTGGAAGTGCTCCCAGGCTCGGAGCGCGGGTCTCGCCTCGCTGTTTCTCCCGATCTGAAGCTCCGGAGGAGGAGGAGATCTGCGCATAACCATGGAAAGGGGGCTTGAGCACTCAAGAATCTTGTCTTTCTGTTTGCCCCTCAATCGAGCCACACAAAAGCTGAATTACTCTTTCAAACCTCGCGGGACAAAGGCGGAGGAGCCGGAGAGCACTCTCGCATTTGTAGTCAAACATTCAAAGACTTAAATCGAGTCGTCGTGAAAGAGAAAGAGTTAGACAAAGCCCATAGAATTGCCATCAGCAAACATTTCCCTGGGTCATATTAGCGGGTCTCCATGGCTCCTTCTGGCCGGGGGACAATGGCACAAGTTTGCACACTCGAGTACTGTCACCCTGCCAACGGAGACAAGGGCCAGAAGCAGGACCGTCCCGCAGAAAGCAGCGGCACCGCGGGGAAGAGCGGGGGGAGGGAATTACCCGGGAAATGCTAATTGAGCTCCGTTCCTCACTGAGACGAGAAAAGAGAGCAGGACTACCTACCCGTCCCGCCGAGACTCCTCCTCCTCTTCATCATCATCTTCTTCATCATCATCATCCTCTTCATCATCATCATCCTCTTCATCATCATCCTCTTCATCATCATCATCCTCTTCATCATCATCCTCTTCTTCCTCATCATCCTCCTCCTCTTCATCATCATCTTCCTCATCATCCTCCTCTTCATCATCCTCCTCCTCCTCTTCATCCTCCTCCTCGTCCTCTTCTTTCTCCTCCTCCTCTTCATCATCCTTTTCTTTCTCATCCTCCTCCTCCTCTTCAATCATCCTCTTCTTTCTCCTCGTCCTCCTCTTCATCATCCTCCTCCTCTTCCTCATCATCATCCTCTTCTTCCTCATCATTCTTCTTTCTCCTCGTCCTCCTCTTCATCATCCTCCTCCTCATCACCATCCTCTTCTTCCTCATCATCATCCTCTTCTTCCTCATCATCCTTCTTTCTCCTCGTCCTCCTCTTCATCTTCCTCATCACCATCCTCTTCTTCCTCCTCATCATCCTCCTCGATCTCTGGATTGTTATTAATTGCTCATGTTCACCAGTAAAGTCTCTTTGAGCATCGATGCACACATGCAGATGTAGAACGTCTTATAAAGGGTCTTGAGTAGTTGAGAAGGAAGATAAAGACTCGGTTCAGAGCTTTGAACCGCAACAGAAGATCTGATTAACCTCGTAAGACATTAATTATATTATATTTCTCAGAGACATGCCACAGAACAGCTTTATTGAGATATTAAATGATTGCTCTGCTTGCTTTTCAAATATGCCTCATATTAATTTAGTGACACTCTTATGGAAATATTTAGTAATTATCATTTAAATCAGTCTGATTTTTAAACTGTGTCATAACTCAACATCTCAGGAAAATGTTATGGGGTTTCAAATCTAAATATGATTTTCTGTTATGAAACCGTACGATGATTTCATACACATCCTCATATGAGCACACCGGGAATAACAGCATGTTTATTATGCATTCTGGGAGACATTACATATGAATGGGGAAATAAATTATAAAATATTCTATTATATATTATGAAAATATTGTCAATTATTACACGTTTTCATTACACGTTGCCCCAAAAAACACATTAATATGGCAATTAGATTTAGTTTATAGATGCATTGTTATATCGAATCACTCTTTTATAACATAGTTGAGAATCATCTTTATACAAAGTTTAGGGGGAAAAATTCTGAAAATTAAAAATGCATTGGTAATTTAAAATATCTATTGTTTTTGCCTATGCATGTTCATTCATGTCTTTAATATATTTTTTTAATTGAGTCCCGATGCCGTCTACCGAGGACACAGCATAACTTATAAATGTTTTTGTTGTTGTAATTCTCTAAACAATGTAAAGAGGTTTTATCGGGTCTCAGGAGGTTAAAATACAAAGATGAATTCTGCTGAGCATGTCTTGACTGTAGCGCCCCCTGTGGGTTTCTGAAGGACTGACTCACACAATCAGGACACAAACAGGCTTTTTAATCCTTCACACTGTGAACAAAACAACTGCATCAACTGCAACGTAACAGCTGTAACGTGTAAAACAGAAATACTCTCCATACGTTACAGCAGAGTAAAGAAACTGAGCAACAAACTGCACATAAACAAAACGCCTGTCTTCTTTTGTGTGTAATATGACAAAAGCGCTCAACTACATCAGACTGAACAGACAGAGTTCAAGCAGGTTTTTAACTGAACTCGCTGCTACATGGACAAGGTTTCATCTGATGTCAGACACAGAGTCGGTGTGAGTGTTGAAGCTGGAGCGTCTCAGCAGGCCGGCGTCGGTCAGAGAGTACCGTCGAGACGCCCAGTCCATCCGCTCCTGACGCACACACAGCAGCTCCTGCGCTTGACCAGGGAGTGTCCACTCACTCTGATACACACACACAGAGAGAGAGAGAGAGAGAGAGACACACACACACACACACACACACACACAGAGAGAGAGAGAGAGAGAGAGAGAGACACAGAGAAAGAGAGAGAGAGAGAGAGACAGACAGACAGACACACACACACAATACAGACACAGAGAGAGAGAGAGAGAGACAAACAGACAGACACACACACACGGAGAGACAGACAGACAGACAGACACACACAGACACACACACACACACACACACACACACACACAGAGAGACAAACAGACAGACAGACACACACACTTTTTGTGTGAACTACTCCTTTTATTAGGTTACCCGTTTATGAATCATATTAGTAAATGGGTTAAAGTAAATATGATATTAAAGCCATGCGTGCATGTTCTCACCTGCTCAGTGTGGAGAGACTGGTCGTGGTAGCTGCTCATATAAGCATCCACCAGAATGGTGTAATCTGACATCAGTGCATCCAGAAGCACGAGGCGCAGCGGGAGCAGATGACTGACCGAAGCGGCCATGACCTTCATCAGGGCGGGTGGAGACGGACGGAGGTACCACAGCTCGGGACACTCCTGCGAGACACCGGATTAGTCCTCAGACAAGCACAGCAGAATCATTATACTGCTGAATGAGAAAACATTTCATACATGTACACTGCCGGTCAAAAGTTTGGGATCTGTGAGATTTTGTATGTTTTTTAAAGATGTTTTTTTCTGCTCATCAAGGATGCTTTTATTTTCTTAGACATACAGAAAAAAAGGAGTAATATTGTACAATATTATTACAATTTAAAACAACGGTATTAGATTTTAATATACTGTAAAATGTAATTGAATCATGTGATGCAAAGCTGAATTTCATCATCCATTACTCCAGTCTTTCTGATTTATTAACAATGTTGGAAACAGTTTTTGCAATTTTGGAACCTATGATACTTTTTTCAGGATTATTTAATAAAATAAAAATCAGCATTTATTCAAAATCATCACTTTTTAATTTCTCATAAAAAATATAAATACAATTAAAACAAATACCAATCCCAAACATTTGAACAGTAGTGTATTACAATTTTTTTTTTTTTATAAATGCTGTTTTTTTTTTCTTTACTTTTTATTAATCAAAAATCCTGAAAAAAAGTATCAAAATTGTTAAGCAGCAAAAACTGTTTTAATATTGATAATAAATCATTTCTGAAGATCATGTGACACAGAAGGCGATGCTGAAAATTCAGCTTTGATCACAGGAATAGATTACGTTTTAAAGTATATTAATATAGTAAACCATTATTTTAAATTTCAATAATATCAGTTTTTTATCAAATAAATGCCACTGTTATTAGCATAAGTGACTTCTTTAAAAAAAATTCTGTTCCCAAACTTTTGAACGTTAGTGTATGAAATATACATATTTACAGTACAGATGTATAACAACAATGTATTTTTGTGTTAGAAAATAATAAAGAATGAATAATAATAGAAGTATTAGTATGATCATAAACAACAGTGTGAATGTGGACTGAGACTAAACAGAGGTTTGAGTCGATTGTAAAGTTCAGCTACATAAGAAACATGCGGTTGAAGCTGATTGTGATGCGTTTAAAGGTGCCATAGAATGGAAAACTGTATATACCTTGGTATAGATGAATAATAAGAGTTCTAAACATGGAAATGAGCCTCAAACATCATTGTTTCCTCCTCATTATGTAAATCTCATGCGTGCAAACGACCACCGAAAAATAGGTGAATCCCAACATAACAGACTGCAACGTTACAGTCGGGGTCATTGATGTTTACATTATCAAACATTTGCATAACGTGTTCTAGGCCAGCCGAATCATCGATGCAGTGTTGCCAGATATTGCTATTAAAACAAACAAAAACCCATAAATAAATAAAAAATAAACCAAAATATTTTGCAATTAAGATAAAGATATCGCTGACCCTAAACCCTTTATTAACTTTCTAAGGCAGTGTTACTCATTGCGCGGCTCGCGAGCCTCCTGCGGCTCGCCAAGCTTTAATTTGTGGCTCGCATGGCAGTAATTAATACGGTAATATGATCATGCAGTCAATACAGATATTTCATAAAAACATTAAAAACAAGCAGGGCTATAACATAAAAAAACTATGTGTCTGCTCTACAACTAATTTATACTTAAAAATACCCAAAACCGCAGCATTAAAAGATGGAAATATAGACTAGAAAAGATGTTTAAACTTGCTCTGCTCTTACGTCCCTGTCACCGACTCACTGCAGAGTTGCCATGGCAATTGGCAAACTGCAGTTTTGGCAGTCTTTCCAGATATACAAAAAACGTAAGATCATAAAAAAAAAATAACAAATATATTATGCAAACCCTCTATCCATCACATGCTTGTGAATATGGAATATACTTGGACATTTATTAAAAAATAAAAATAAGCTAAATTGGAGCAATTAAATTAGACGACACTAACCTGGCAATTCATAGGCCTACTACGCACATTATAACAACGCTAGCTTAGCTACAGTTATTTCCAGCATTTCATGCTAATCAGCTTGTGTTAAATATAGACTGAAAATGGATCGATTTCTTATTAAACAAAGTCACGCACCAAGTGGACAGCAACAAAGCAATGTGACAGTGTCAAACGAGGGAACTAAAGATTCGGAGCATGCAACAACCGCAAATCGACAGGAAGATGATGGAGACGGGGTTTGTGGAGAGTCAACTCCTGCTAAAAAGAGAAAGGTACGAGCCCTACAAGATGAGCATAGAAAATTTCAAGAAAAGTGGACAGATGAATTTTTATTTGTGCTCCATGTATCAAACCCTTTGTGTTTACTATGCAAACAAACCCGCTCTGGTTTCAAGCGAAGTAATTTGGAGCGGCATTTCCAAACGACGCACACAAAATTCAACGAAAGTTATCCACCTGGAAGTGAACTAAGGAAAAGAAAAATAGAGCAGCTTTCTTCCTCTCTTTCTGAACAACAAAGGCTCATACACAGGACAACTTCTACTGCTGAACGTTTAACTAAGGCATCTTTTGAGATCGCTTGGATTTTGGCTCGAAAAAAAAAAAACTTTTCAGACTCAGAAATTGTGAAAGATTGCTTTTTGGCTTCAGCAGAAACATTGTTTGCTGAGTTTGACAACAAGGACGCAATTATTAAGCAAACGAAAAGGATTACAATTATCCGATTCCACCATAATGAGGCGGATTGAAAACATCGGCAAGGACGTCAGTGACCAGCTCTGCGCAGATGTATCAGCAGCACCGTGTTTCAGCATCGCGGTGGATGAAAGCACCGATCTGAGATGTTGCTCAGTTGTGTGTTTGGGTAAGGTTCCCTAAAGAAAAGTCTTTCCAAGAAGAAATGCTGTGCTTACTTCCACTTGTTGGCCAAACGAGAGGTGAGGACATTCTGAATGCATTTCTGGCATTTTTTGATGAAAAAAAACTCAGTTGATCAGGTCTAGCAAGTGTGTGCACGGATGGTGCCCCTAGCATGCGAGGAAAGGAGTATTAAAGTAATCCTGCTTTTTTCATTAAGGGAAATTATCTTGTCTCAGTTACAAATCTGACTGGTAAATGATAAAGAATAATTTTTCCCCCCTTTTGTATTTTTTGCATTGCATATTATATGTTCAGGGATGACAGATTGATAAGCAGACATGCTATTTATGACTAGATGTAACTTTTGATACTTTGCGGTAAAAGTGGCTCTCCTATTGACTTTGTCCTATCAGTGCGCTCTCATGAAAAAAATAGTGAGTACCCCTGTTCTAAGGTGTCAAAAAGAGTGAAAGACGAGTCCAAAAACGCTTATAACAGCTGGATCTGGCAACACACTCACAGCTCAAGCCTCGTTCCCTCCGCCAATCAGAGAAGAGCCCAACAATGAGTCGGGCTGTGAAACAGCCAATCAGAGAAGAGCCCAACATTGAGACACGCTGTGAAACAGCCAATCAGAGAAGAGCCCAACATTGAGCCGTGCTGTGAAACAGCCAATCAGAGCAGAGCCTAACATTGAGCCGCACTGTGAAACAGCCAATCAGAGAAGAGCCCAACATTGAGCCGCGCTGTGAAACAGCCAATCAGAGCTGAGCTCAACATTGAGCCGCGCTGTGAAACAGCCAATCAGAGCTGAGCTCTACATTGAGCTGCACTGTGAAACAGTCAATCAGAGAAGAGCCCAACATTGAGCCGTGCTGTGAAACAGCCAATCAGAGCAGAGCCTAACATTGAGCCGCACTGTGAAACAGCCAATCAGAGAGCCCAACATTGAGCTGCGCTGTGAAACAGCCAATCAGAGAAGAGCCCAACATTGAGCCGCGCTGTGAAACAGCCAATCAGAGAAGAGCCCAACATTGAGCCGTGCTGTGAAACAGCCAATCAGAGCAGAGCCTAACATTGAGCCGCACTGTGAAACAGCCAATCAGAGAGCCCAACATTGAGCCGCGCTGTGAAACAGCCAATCAGAGAAGCTCTACATTAATATTCACGACCCTTCCAAATAAGGAAATAACAGACTGTAAATGTACAACCATTTCTGGATAATGTTTGCCCTTACCTAAGCCACATACCTTCAAATCAAGTCAAAACTTATTTCTATAGCACAGTTAAAAGCAACAGAGTTGCGCCAAAGTGCTGTACAACAAAATACAGCATATAAAAAGCATTTAAGAAAACATGCATCATATGAAAATTAAACGCATAAAATAAAATCAGATCAAATTGAATTTAGAGCCTTAGCTTACATTAATCAAAAGCCTGAGAAAACAAATAAGATTTGAGGACAGACTTAAAACTAGCTAGTGAAGGAGCAAGTCTCACCTTTACAGGCAAACTATTCCAAAGTTTAGGGGCTGCAGCTGAAAAAGCCCGACCACCCTTGGCTTTACAGCGACAGCATGGGACAGTTAAGAGAAGCTGATTATTAGACATAAGTGCTCTTTGAGGAGAGTAAGGAACCAGAAGGTCACTGGTGTATTTCGGTACAAGGCCAGATAAAGCCTTGTACACAAATACAGCTATTTTAATATTAATTCTAAACTTAACCAGAAGCCAATGTAAACACACTAGAACTGGAGAAATGTGATTCCTATTTTTTTGTTCCAGTAAGCAGCCTTGCTGCAGCATTTTGGACAACTTGCAGATGAGAAATTGCCATTTGAGGCAGGCCACAATAAAGCGAGTTACAGTAATCCAGGCGTGATGTTACGAACACATGGATTACAGTCTCCAAATCTTTGTGGGGCAATGACTGTTTCAGTTTAGCAATTGATCTCAGATGGAACAAGCTGGCCTTTACCACTCAGCTAATTTGTTTCTCAAAGTTGAGTAACAAATCGACAAGATTTCTTACATAGTGTTGGACACTGGCAGAGAGAGACCATTCATTAAAAACAGATGAAGTCCTAGAGTGGCCTAAAATCTAAATTTCACTTTTGCTTTCGTTTAATTGTATAACATTTTTAGCCATCCAAACTTTTATCTCCTCAAAACAGTTGTAAAGCACATTCAAAGAGTCAGTTTTAGCTGGAAGACAGAACGGAGTATCGTCAGCATACCAGTGATCTTATATTTCTTAAAAATGGCACCCAAGGGAAGCATGTAAAGTGAAAAGAGAAGAGGGCCTAACATGGACCCTTGGGGCACACCGCACGACAAAAGAGCCGACGAAGAATAAAACTTCCCAATGCTCACTGAGAAGCTTCTGTGTTTGAGATAAGAAGCCAACCACTGTAAAGCAACACCCACCAAATTTGAGCCGCGATATCTACATTCCTTCTGTTTGATATCAGAAATATTGTTTCAATGCATTCTATGCCACCTTTAAATGACCCACGAGGTTCACCAGCATGGTGCGAAACAACGCTTTATTAATATGCTCTTCTAACGACACATGGTTTGGTTCGGGACCTTGCGGTGGCGCTCTTTGGAGCACAGAGGTGTCAGGTCCGAGGCGGGGAGCTTGAGGTGAAGCCGGAGCACCTCTTGGAGAGAGCTGATCCGGTCCGGGAGAAAGCCTCCGGTCTCGCTGTAGAAGAGCATGAGATCAGCCACCTGTGGAGCAGCACACCGTCAGCACTACTGAGAGAGCTGAACACACACATCACACAGCTGTCAGTGCTTTACAGCTCGATTAACTCTCACACGGTTATACCACAGCGAGCTGCGGTCAGATGAGATGCTCTCAGGCCATATGTCAGTAAAGACTAATATCCCTGCCGTTATACTGCACTCGGAGCTCTGTATCACTTCATATTAAAGAGCTAATTAAACTACGAGCGTGTGTGCGCTCCGAGTCATGTTCAGCAGCGGCAGCTCTTAAAGTGACAGCACCCTAATAACTGATGCTGTGATAACGGTTCATCAAACACAAGAAACAAGAGGAAATCAATCACTGCTGTAGCTTTAAAGATCAATATATTTAATTTAGAGTTTAGTGATTGATAACTTCCTACTTGCTGAAGAGCACAGGTAAATATGACATTTATTATAATGGGTTTATGTCTTAAGTTCACTTAAATTAGTATACGTTACTTTTTAAAGTCTAAGACATGTTAAAATTGATATTGATAGCTCAATTATACTGTAATGCTGAATAGACAATTATTTAATATTTTTTGGGGGTTATTTTATAGAGGCATGAGAAATATTGGTATCAGTTATACTCGCATTCAGTCATAAAAAAAAGATGACAAAAATGATCTTTTATGCCAAAAATCTTTAGGATATTAAGATCATGTTCCATGAAGATATTTAGTAAATGTCCTACATTAAAACGTATTTTTTTATTAGTAATATGCATTGCTGATAACTTAATTTGAACAACTTTAAAGATGATTTTCTCAATATTTAGATTTTTATGCACCCTCAGATTCCAGATTTTCAAATATTGTTCAAACCATACATCAATGGAAATATGATTTAATCAGCTTTCAGATGATGCATAAATCTCAATTTCTACAAATTTACCCGTATGCCTGGTTTTGTGCTCCAGGGTCACATATAAAAAAACGAAAAAAAAACTGTCTTTATGTAGTTTCTTCATTAATTTGAAGATTGAATGTGAGATTATTGCAATCTAAAAGTAGAATTTAAAACTTCGGTGGGATTAATTGCTCGTTCTGAGACACTCTGCTGAATGAAACTTCTTGAAGCAGGAGCAGTGAACCTCATCTTGCGGTCTATGACCTGGCTCAGGTGTGTATCTCTGCAGGATCAGGCTCGGAGATCTTCACCTGCGTGTCAAAGACGTTGCTGAGGTTGACTCTGAACTCGGCTCTCAGGCATCGGGTAACGCAGCGGCAGTCATGCACCACCTGAGGAGTCAGAAGAGTCAGTAAAACCTCAGCTCCTCGGCCACGCTTCTGCGGACACGAAACAGTCCCCTGACCTTCAGGATGTGAGGATTCTCCAGAATCATGCACAGGCCGTTTTTAAACGCCTGCCCGCCGAGCAGGAGGACATCAAACAGGTACACGACTCTCTTAGTGCCGACCTGTCAACATATTCACAAGCGTTTAAGAGTTCATAATCCACACAGACACTACTGAAGGAGAAGAAAGCAGAGCTGAATCACAACATGATAGTCTTCTGACCACAACACCGGTCAGAAAAATAGAATTTACAGTAAAACATTACATTTTGGATGAATAAATAAAAATCAAGCTTTTTTATTATAATAAAAATTTCTGAGAATCCATAGAAAAATTAAAACGGAACACACAAAAAAAATAAAATAGAATTACATTTCAGGAAAAAACAAAAAACAATTTTTTTTTTTATTAATACGTTTCTTGATTTCAATTAAATAGACATTATTTGCGTAAATTAGCCATTAAAACAAAGACTAGAACAATTAAAATGGAAAACAGAATTGAAAAAAAAGAATGACATTTTAGAAAAATAATTCATAAGGCCCTGAAAGTGTTTTCTTTTACAAACTTTTTAAAATTAGTAAGTTTCATGATTATTAGCATTTAATAATGGAGTACTAAAATTTAATTTAACCATTAAAACAAAGACTAGAACAATTAAAATGGAAAACACAGAATAAAAAAAGAATTATTTCAGAACAAAAATTTATAATAATTCATAAGGCCTTGAATTTTTTAATCTTTTTTTACAAACTGTTTTGGAAATTAGTAAGTTTCATGATTATTAGACATTCTTTGAGTACTACAATTTAACTTAGCCATTAAAACAAAGACTAGAACAATTAAAATGGAAAACACATAATTTGGGAAAATATAAATAGAATGAGTTTGATTAGTGATTGTTTGTTTTTCATGTTAACATCTGTTTGTATAAAGCTTTACTAGTCTACTAACCTGCAGCCAGCAAAGTCTCTCCTGTGCACTCGGTCCAAACACATCCGCACCGATTCCAATGACACTCTGTTGTTGGATGTGCAGAACCTGACACAGATATAAGACTCTATGCATGTGCAGAATAGACATGTCAGAAACTCTACAGAAGCACTATGTGCAGAATAGACATGTCGGAAACTCTACAGAAGCACTGAACTCACTGCTGGGCCAAACTTCTCATGAAGCTCATCTATCAGCACATAACTCACACTGTCCTCGTCTCCATCATCTGAGGAGGAGAAGAAGAAGTAACCCACCTGAAGACAGATGAAGATGATGACGATGATGAAGAGGAGTTTTACCGACTATCTTCTTCCTGAACGAATGGAGTTCAGATCTGTGCTCTTCTTCATTAACACTGAATATACAACAAACAAACACGTTATGACCAGTGACAATATTAATAATCATTAGTATAAAGACACTCACGGGTTGTCTTGATTGGAGGAACTGTTAAATTCCACTTTAAAGAAAGAAAAAAGAAAGATGATTTATTGGCTTGGCTGGACCAACAAAATACTATATATGTGGTTGTATTTGCTCAAATTAATAAATATCATACCTTTAAGAATTTCGTGTCCGAAAATGATCTTGACGCCTGGAAATGTCCGTCCGCTTCTGACTTCAGACACTTAAAGCAGGAAAAGATATGATATATAATCTGATATATGATCTGTTATTAAACAGATGATCATCTGTCTTCAGACACTTGAAGCAGAGAAAGATATGATATATAATCTGATATATGATCTGTTATTAAACAGATGATCATCTGTCTTCAGACACTTGAAGCAGAGAAAGATATGATATATAATCTGATATATGATCTGTTATTAAACAGATGATCACCTGTCTTCAGACACTTGAAGCAGGGAAAGATATGATATATAATCTGATATTAAACAGATGATCATCTGTCTTCAGACACTTGAAGCAGAGAAAGATATGATATATAATCTGATATATGATCTGTTATTAAACAGATGATCATCTGTCTTCAGACACTTGAAGCAGAGAAAGATATGATTTATAATCTGATATATGATCTGTTATTAAACAGATGATCATCTGTCTTCAGACACTTGAAGCAGAGAAAGATATGATATATAATCTGATATATGATCTGTTATTAAACAGATGATCACCTGTCTTCAGACACTTGAAGCAGGGAAAGATATGATATATAATCTGATATTAAACAGATGATCACCTGTCTTCAGACACTTGAAGCAGGGAAAGATATGATATATAATCTGATATATGATCTGTTATTAAACAGATGATCATCTGACTTCAGACACTTGAAGCAGAGAAAGATATGATATATAATCTGATATATGATCTGTTATTAAACAGATGATCACCTGTCTTCAGACACTTGAAGCAGGGAAAGATATGATATATAATCTGATATTAAACAGATGATCACCTGTCTTCAGACACTTGAAGCAGGGAAAGATATGATATATAATCTGATATATGATCTGTTATTAAACAGATGATCATCTGTCTTCAGACACTTGAAGCAGAGAAAGATATGATATATAATCTGATATATGATATGTTATTAAACAGATGATCATCTGTCTTCAGACACTTGAAGCAGAGAAAGATATGATATATAATCTGATATATGATCTGTATTAAACAGATGATCACCTGTCTTCAGACACTTGAAGCAGGGAAAGATATGATATATAATCTGATATATGATCTGTTATTAAACAGATGATCACCTGTCTTCAGACACTTGAAGCAGGGAAAGATATGATTCAGACACTTGAAGCAGGGAAAGATATGATATATAATCTGACATATGATCTGTTATTAAACAGATGATCATCTGTCTTCAGACACTTGAAGCAGGGAAAGATATGATATATAATCTGATATATGATCTGTTATTAAACAGATGATCATCTGTCTTCAGACACTTGAAGCAGGGAAAGATATGATATATAATCTGATATATGATCTGTTATTAAACAGATGATCATCTGTCTTCAGACACTTGAAGCAGGGAAAGATATGATATATAATCTGATATATGATCTGTTATTAAACAGATGATCATCTGTCTTCAGACACTTGAAGCAGAGAAAGATATGATATATAATCTGATATATGATCTGTTATTAAACAGATGATCACCTGTCTTCAGACACTTAAAGCAGGGAAAGATATGATATATAATCTGATATATGATCTGTTATTAAACAGATGATCACCTGTCTTCAGACACTTGAAGCAGAGAAATATATGATATATAATCTGATATATGATCTGTTATTAAACAGATGATCATCTGTCTTCAGACACTTGAAGCAGGGAAAGATATGATATATAATCTGATATATGATCTGTTATTAAACAGATGATCATCTGACTTCAGACACTTGAAGCAGAGAAAGATATGATATATAATCTGATATATGATCTGTTATTAAACAGATGATCATCTGTCTTCAGACACTTGAAGCAGGGAAAGATATGATATATAATCTGATATATGATCTGTTATTAAACAGATGATCATCTGTCTTCAGACACTTGAAGCAGAGAAAGATATGATATATAATCTGATATATTATCTGTTATTAAACAGATGATCATCTGTCTTCAGACACTTGAAGCAGGGAAAGATATGATATATAATCTGATATATGATCTGTTATTAAACAGATGATCATCTGTCTTCAGACACTTGAAGCAGAGAAAGATATGATATATAATCTGAAATATGATCTGTTATTAATCACCGTGCTGCAGTATCAGGGTCTTCTTCTGAGTAACGCGCTGGATCACGCCTCTGATCTGTGTGTCGCAGAGAGTGATTGTAACACGCTTTCTTTTCACATCATCCAGAAACCTGCACTCCTCCGAAGACGATGCCATGACGGGCCTGTTAATGAACTAATCAAGCTCCGAGTAAACCGCTTCATTAACTGTGCTTGTAACGAGAGGTTTCTCCACCAAACTAGTTCAGCACCACCCCCGCCCCCGCGGGCGATTCGGAGCATTTGATTGGTCAAGTAACTCACACGCTGATTCGTTATACAGCACCCAAACTACTACTCTATCTATCTATCTATCTATCTATCTATCTATCTATCTATCTATCTATCTATCTATCTATCTATCTATCTATCTATCTATCTATCTATCTATCTATCTATCTATCTATCTATCTATAGATAATATTGGTCTTCTGAGGAAAGCATTACTCAGACATAAAATATATCAATATTCAAATGCAAGAAATATTACTTTCACGAAATCTAAACTCTAAACCTATAGAAAATAGGCCTACTAACATAAATAGCAACAAAATACTTATCATGAGAAGCATTACTTTGTCAGAGTTTTTTATTTGAATGTATTTCTGCAAACACTAGTATTTTCGAGGGGGGATGGGGGGGACTGAATATTTTCATGTTTCACTCACAGGAACCACATTTGTAATAAAATGCCACCCGAGGGCGCACTTCTCCAGAAAAGTGTTATTCTCTTAAAATATATCAGTCAAATTATTTATTAATGATTTACTTGTATTATCTCTCATAATTAAATTAGTAAAATAAGTGATCTTTGTGCCCTAAAAAAATATTATTCCTAACTTTAATGGTAAAAAGTTATTTATTTTATAGAAATTGTACGGAAGTTCTAAGGGGCCATGCATTATTATAATTTTTCTGTCTTGTTTTCTCGTGATCACGACATAACGAAAGTTGTTTTGTCGTTATCACGACTTAATTTTTCTCGTGATCTCGACATAACGAAAGTTGTTTTGTCGTTATCTCGACATAACGAAAGTTGTGAATCTCAACGTAAAAACCGTTTTCTCACGACGTAATTATAGCTATCGCGAGAAAATCCCGCACCTTGTGAATGTTTCTGGCGAATATTATGGTGTACGCGCTAGCGGCTGATATCTCCATCATAAAGTTACTAATTTCCTGCAGCAAATATGGACTTTATCTCTGCATTGAGAGAGAGGGGCGTCCCCGAGGAAATTGAATTTGACTACACGTTCAGGGTCGCTATATTGTCTTATATAAAGTTGCAGACCCGACAGCCTCCTTCTCAAGTGTCGAACACTTATGTGTAAGTCGTCAATCACTGACAGACACAGAGCTATTTCAGTTTGAGTGAGTCCCTGATCAAAAGTAAAAGCGAATACGATCATCCATGATGCTGCGATGATGCTGCTTCTATAGCATTTTCTCATGCCGAATACACAGAGAAAATTAAAAGTCGTGATAACGACAAAACAACTTTCGTTATGTCGAGATCACGAGAAAATTAAGTCGTGATAAAGACAAAACAACTTTCGTTATGTCGAGATCACGAGAAAATTAAGTCGTGATAACGACAAAACAACTTTCGTTATGTCGTGATCACGAGAAAATTAAGTCGTGATCACGAGAAAACAAGACAGAAAAATTATAATAATGCATGGCCGCTTAGAACTTCCGAAAAATTGTCCCAATGATTGTGTTAGACAAATTATTTTCATGCTATGAATTATTAATAACTGATCAACAATATGTATATAAAGTTAGGCTATATTAAAAAATATATTATTATCCTGTTATTTATTTTTTCGTTGTCACTTCTCAGATAACAAATGAAATTGTCCAAACAACTAATTCAAGCTCCTCAAGTCATTAAAAAATGTATCTTTGAATTGATGATTGAATTGATGAATAGCACCGGTGAATCTTGAAATCCTCTGAAGGGTAAAGCGTTAGAACAACCAGTTCTCTAAAATAGGTCAGATATGCATTTCATAATTATAAACAGAGCTCAACAGTGTTACAAATTCAGACAGTGAAAGAACAAGTAAGAAACAAACAGCTGAAAAGAAGAAGAGAAGTGCAGACACCTTTCTGATGAATATTCACAATCATTCAAACATTTATGTAATCTAACATTGTGCACCTTACTGTAATGATTCATATTACAGTAGTGCACTTTCATTGTACATCGTACAGTAAATAGAGAGAGAGAAAATCTTTTTCTTTAAATCGTGATATCGTACTGTAATTTGTAGACAGAGGCAACAGTAAAAGCGTAACTGTGAATCCTGTTTATTGCAATCAATATCCCACATACAGTAATGTGTACGTTTGCACGGTTGAAAGTCATATATGTTATGAAGAGAAAGTGCAGCCTTGTGCATTTTCAGTTTTGTCATGCAAACAATCTACACATTGTAAAAAATTACCATGATTTTAACGGTAAAAAACTGTGAGAATGCTACAGTAAAAACCTGTTAAATGGTAAACGGTAAATTTACGCTCCCAGAATTCATTTGCATTTCAAATTTAATTTGAATTAGTTTTTTTCTTTGAAATAACTGTTTATTCTTATCTGTTATGTTTATTAGGGTTGTATGTCACATATAATGTAATTTTTTTTAACCGTAAATGTTATGATTGTAAAGCGTGATGGGATGTGACTTTATCACCGCCTGCATTTTGGTGGTTATTAGCGTATTACAATGATACAAAACAGTCACTTTAATAGATTGGTATATTAACATTATATTAGTTACGGTATTTACAGTGTAACTGTAAATTTAAGTTAAACCTTAAAACCTAAAATATTGTTACCGTATTTTTTACGGTAGAATTCCGACTGCCGTTTTTCTTACCGTAAATGTTCCAGATTTATTTTTACAGCGTATTGTGCAATGACACAAGCCATTCAGATGGCATTGGTGTGTTCATTGACATGCATAAATACTTTTGAGAGATGATTAATGAATTTGAGAAAGTTTTGCAGGTAATGCATCGTGTGGTGATGTTTGCACGAATTGTTTTGAGAAATGCATTTACCGGTTAGTTCGTCATCTCCGCGTTAGTGATGCGCCTGTTTCATACGGATTACCTGATCTGAGATTATTTGTTTTCCATTTGAATTGGTTTATGTGAAAGTAGATATTTCGCTCTCTATAGATATATTTTTAATGATATACACAGAGTTTCACGCTCAAGTTCACAGAGAACGAGACGGCAGAAAGCGCATTCTGTTTGCTTTCTTTATTTTACAAAAGCACGTTTTCGGTTTGCAAATGTAAAGGATGTTTGCTGAGAAACCCATTAAACTCTTGAGAAGCAGAGCGCTGGAGAAGAGAGCAGAGAGGGAGGAGTGTGTCTGAGAGACTCGAGATCTGAGGAGCTTTATTCATACTCGAGAGAGAGAGAGGGATGATGCTCGGGCTGGCCATGGGTTTCTCTGTCCGCTGGAGGCTCTGCTGCTGCTGCGTTTAGGGTCATCTGTGGAGTTAGACAGTCTTCTAACATCGACAGCGATGAAGAGCGTGTTTCTGGTCCTGAGCTGGATCAGGTGCATGCAGCAGGTAACTCAGCTAACCGAATGCAGTTGCTTCAGAAAGCAAGGCGTTGAGTGAAAGTGCGGCTGTGCTTGTGTTGTCCAGATCTCCTCAGTGCCTCAGGTTCTCTGCGGGAGAGATGCTGGACCTCTGGTCTCTGGTGTTTGGTCACTGCTTGCTCTCCTTGTGTCTTCTCTTGTGTCAGGTACGTCTGAACGAAGCATCTGCATCTCGTGCTGGTCATTCAGAGTTTAGCAATTGGTTTCATTGAAAGCAGAGGCATCAGACCCTTTTATTACTGGTGAATACAGTTTTTCTAAGTCACTAATTTGGTGCGTTTCTCGAATCATTCTTAGAGATATGTGCATTTCTCTAAACATCTTTTACAAACAGCACCACATAATTGATTACCTGCAAAAGCCTGTAACTTACTCAAAATCTTTCTCAAAATAAATATATGTCAATGAAAAGTGTTATTGTTCACAAACAAGATCAAGTCATGTTGTCAATATAAGAGTTACTGTATTGAAACTTCTTATGTATGCCATATATTCCTTTTTAAAGTACAAATGTACACGTTACTGTATGTGTGATATTGATTGAACAAGACTAGGTGGGATTCACAGTTACGCTTTTACTAGTGGTCTGACAAAAAACATAATTGTGATATAGAAAAGAAAAATAAATATGGGCACAAAGTCAAAAATATAAAATAAACATACAGTGCATTCAGCAATGTACAAGGAATTACAGAGAACCGGTTTGTCATTGGTCGATCTATATTCTCTTCATTAGTGAAAGTCAAGATTCATCTGCACGATTCATGGCAAATTTACAAAAAGACTAATATAAATGTGTAGAAAGTATGCTTGACAGTTTATGACAATTACTGTATATAAACCATTGTGCATTTAATGACTCATACGATGAACTAATGACTGGATGTTTTGAGGGACACAGAACTATATAATACATCCTTAGCAACTGATAATGTATGAAACCGCATATAATCAGTTGCATGAATGTACCAAAGCAATCGCAGCTGGTTTAAAACAACGAGAAACTGCTGTGCACAAGATGATGTGAAGGTAGTTTTAAGAATTTAATTTCTGATCTGAGAAATGCACCAAAGCACCTGATAAATTGTTTATTATACCAGCTGTTTAGCATCAGAATGAATGAATCACACTTTGATCTAATCAGCCAAATGAGATGATAACAAGTCGATTCCAGTTTGATTCATTGGACGGTTCACTCACGCATTTATTCATGGTTTCTCACAGCATTAAGGGATGATATGTAAGTCAGAAAACAATAAACAGGTGCTGAAGGAGGTCGATATTTATCTACGACCTACGATAAAGCCACAGGTAACGATAATTTATTTGGCATAGTTTTTAATAGAGGCTCCCAGGACTTATGAAAGGCTAGAAACGCTCCTGAATAAGAATCAGAAAGAGTTTGTGTAATTACACACACACAAGGAATTTGTCCCTGAGCTCTCAGTGCAGAAACTACAGGCATAGTGCAGACATACATATAATGTAAGGTAATACAATTAAATATAACCCTATTAATAAAAATAATCGACAGTAAATAAATAAAAAATGACTAGATGTGGGCTGTCCAAACTCGGTCCTGGAGGGCCGGGGTCCTGCAGAGTTTAGCTCCAACCCTAATTAAACATATATGGAGGTCTAATCAAGCTCTTACTAGGCATACTAGAAGCTTCCATGCAGGTGTGTTGAGGCAAGTCTCTCCAGGACCAAGTTTGGACAGTCCTGGACTAGATGGTAATACAAATCTAGAGGAAAAAGTAACAATAGACATAATTATAAAATGTGCTATTTACAGACGAACAGTTTTGAGAAGTTAAGACCAGGGCCCGTATTCATAAAGATTCTAAGAATCCTCTCAGAGAGCTCCTAATTTAGCTTAAAAATTTCTAGCTAGGAGTCTTAGCTTAAAGGTGATTCAGAACCAATCTGAGAGCAACTCTGAGCGAGGAAAAGACAAAAACTTTTATCTTAGTGAGGAGGCGGGGCTGACCCCGTTGCTAGGAATGACACAGTCTTTTGAAGACTGTGATTGGTTGGTTGTCCAAGAAGGAAGTAAGAGCGCGTTTAAGAGTAGGGTTTATTATAAGCCTTCGCTTTGAAATTACAAGCGTAATTTTTCCTGTTTTACCGAACTCTCTCTCTCTCGCGCGCGCGCACACACACACACACACACACACACACACACACACATTATACACACCAAATATGTTAATGTAGTTAATGTAGTGATTACGTCCATTTCTGGTGCTATGGCATTTCTGCGCAGTGTCAGGGATGTTAGCGTGTCTCTAATCAGATCGGTCACAGGGATACATGTCTTTAATAAGATCTGTCACAAACATGATCCTGCACGATCTAATGTGCAGCGTCTTATTAACTCACTGTCATGCATTGTGTGCAACACATTTCTTCTCCCTCTTCATGTTTCATCCATGTTCTCCGCTGCTAAAGAAACTCTTAAGCCTCTTAAAAGTCCTCGTCCGTACTCCTAATAATTTCGGACCTTAAGACCTCTTTTAAGGGTTAAGATGCTTTCTGAATTACTTTTTTCTTTACTAGGATCTTTTCTTTAAATTTAAGAGGAAACACCCACATTTCTAAGAATTTTCTTAGAATTGTGTTACTAGGAGCAACTCTTAGCACTAAGATTTTTCATGAATACGGGCCCAGATGTGCTGTCTTGAGGTGTGTTAAGTGTTGTCTGAGAGAAAACACTGTTCTGGTGCTCTGTGCTGTGTTTGAAGAGAGACTGTGCTGGATGTGTGTGGTCCAAAGCAGGAGTGTAGCCAGAAAGGAGACTCTGGGTGTGCATCAGAAAAACTGGGTGTGCCACATTTATTGTCAGATTAATGCGCAAAAAAAAACAAAAAAACAAGCATGCTTATTGGGTATTAATATGTTAGTTTAACCATTTCATTTTTGTGTAGGCTACATGTGTCTGTTAACCTATTCTCCATTTTGGATGTCTTTGAAAATCACTATTTTATATCTGCAACAAAGTGTGTGTGTGTGTGTGTGTGTGTGTTAGCATGCGTGCTGTATATTTAGTATTATTAAACCTTTCATTTCTGTATGTCTGTGTGTCTGTGTTTGTATGCTTACTGTTTATTAAGCATTTTTAAACCTTTCATTTCGTGTTTGTGTGTGTGTGTGTATGTGACAGAGAGAGACAGTTTTAATGAATTCTCCATTGTGAATGTGTTCAATTGTCAGCCCTGCATTTCACATTGGCCTACCAGGGGTCTTCAACCCTGCTCCTGGAGAGCTACGTCCTACAGATTTCATCTCCAAACCCAATCAAACACACCTGAACCAGCTAATCACAGTCTTCAAGGCTACTTGTTAATTTCAGACAGGTGTGTTGGAGCAGGGTTGGAACTGAAATCTGCAGGATGGTAGCTCTCCAGGAGCAGGGTTGGAGATCCCTGATATAAACTCTTAAAAAGAGAAGACTTGCAAAGAGTATTGTCACCTGTCATTTATTTCAAATATCTATATCTGCAACAAAATATGTGTGCATGTATATGAGTGTGTCTGTGTGTGTATCTGTGTAAGCAAGCTTAATGATTATTAATATGATAGTTTAACCATTTCATTTCTATTTGTGTGTGTGTGTGTGTGTGTGTGTGTGTGTGTGTGTGTGTGTGTGTGTGTTTCTGTGAGCCTATTGTCCATTTTCGATGAGTTTCACTGTCAGCTATGCATCCAGCTGTTGGCCTAGACCCTAAAAGCATACCACCTTAGGCCTTCAAATTCTTGAACCCTGGTTATCGCTGCTTGCAGCTATATTGTTTTTTTGTTTTTTTCATTTTCCGAAGCTTTCTCGCTCAAGAGGGTCACCGACAATCACATACAGTATAACCTACAACAGCTGTTTAACTGCGCTCTAGTCAAACGTGCTCACTGTAGCCTAATCATTAACTACACACATCATAAACCCCTTTTAGGCAAGTACAATTTATGTCACATATTTTAATAAGACTAAACTCCTATTTAACCTGATGATCACAGGTTTAATAAAAATACATTTAAGTTTCTAATTATAACACCGCATTTCCACGATTATTCAAACAACGAACACATTATACAGTGAGCAAAGCACATTTACTTTATCAAAGAATAATCATTGACTTCAGTGACTAGGCTATGTAAAAATCTATTATGTAAAAACAGCTGTAGCTGCTCTACTAAATAAAAACAAAATGCTTTTAAATAATCCCTCCTTTTTTAAATCATTATCATTTTGCACATCCTGCAATGGTGACTTAAACTGTACATGGGCCTACATATAATGTTCCTTTGAAATTACTTTTGGTGGAATAAACTATCTTGAATAGATGTCTTGCAAGACACATTAGAGAAAGCAGTAAAATATTTTTTATACATTACATTCAGGATCGCCAACAACAGAGCACAGTACATTTAATGGTGCCTGTTAGCTGCTCAAAGGGCGAAACGGCGTGGTCTGGCCTTGAATGCCTCAATTATGTTATTATTATTTATTTATTTTTGAAAATAATTTAAAATTGTAATTACATTTTAATTAACAAATATTATAAGCACTGCTTGATCTGTAAATTGTGAGGTCCCGGAACAAAGCGGGGTAATGAATCCGTCCGGCAAGTTTATTTTATTTTATTATTGAACTTTCAAAAATACAAAATTCAACAGCCAGTTCATATATATATATATGCTTTTATTTATGTAGGCTACACAGAGAAACAATAGAGAAACAAGATGCGCTTTCTGCCGTCTCATGCAGTCTCCGTGAAATGGAGCGCGTGCAGCAATGAACCGGCTACTTTATTAAACGAACGAACCAACCAAAAAATACCAATCTTTAATTACGTAGTCGGAATGAAAAGGTGCATTTCTTTATTAAAGTCAGCGTCGCATTCTGCAACTTTACATTTTCAGCCGACACTGACTGAGAAGAAATCACTAGTTTATTAACGAATAATTCAAATGTTTTATTTTGCCTTTCCCCCCAACATTCATAATCATTAGCCTACTTTTGCCGTTGCACGCTTTAGACGCGCTTACGCCGGAATAGGCTATACGCCTATATATTAAAGGATAGTTAGTAGCCTAAGTTATTATATTAATCAATTTATGTGTGACTAGGGAAATCTTTAGTCGGGGACAGGCCTTCTTGGCACAAGGAACCGATCAGTTTTTAATAAAATGCTGTCAATTCGAAAAGTGCGCCTGCTAATCACGCGTCACGTTATATTGCAATGCAGAGTTATGAATGCGTAATAATAAGTAAAATGTTTTTAATTTATTTCATTTCTTATGGGTGCAATGGCGGTGCTTTGGTCTTTCTTGGGGGTGCTGAAGCATCTGCTAGCCCCTCCTTTGCGCTGCCCATGTTTATTACGATTAAAAAAATAATTATTCTGCATCTGTTTTTAGGTGTGCCAGCTGCCACTGTGGGTGGCACCGGCACACCCTGGCACACCCGTGGCTACGCCCCTGGTCCAAAGTGATCCAAACAGTTACAGATGAACACAGACTCAGTTACGGCCGAGCAGATCCTGCGGCAGACTGAACCTCCACTGGGTCTGTTTCACAGAGCAATCGATGCGATTGTCCCACTGAAGCAAACATCTGACACTTACAGAACAGCCTGAGTGTCCGGCTTTAAAATGTTAAATTACTTATTTTGCAAATTGCAACTTCGAAGCAACAGGGAGAGTGACTGGAGCTGTGTGAAGTAATTAGAATATTATTCATGGCATTATTCATTATTCATTATAGGGGTATTAGTGAGCTCCGAAGCTTGTTTTAAAGCTGCAGCTGTATACTGTAGATGTGTTTCTGCCTTATTTGCATACTGTACATTATCACCCACACAGTAGTAATGTTTAAGTCTCAGAGCACTTCAGCGCTGAAGGAGGTGGGCGACTTCTGCTGCTCTGAATCCTGAGCAGCCGTGTTGGTTACTGGTAGCGTGGCCATTTCTAAAACACCAAAAAGGAGGACACAGTGAAGCCAAGATACAAACTGGAAAATAATCCCAAACCTATCAACCTTATTTTTCCGGTAAGTGTGGACACGGCCATTTGTAAATTGTATGCATCTGGCATCTTTAGCTGTACAAAACTGCTCGTTTTGCTGCTTGATATTGCAAACTGGAGTGTCCTACCATATTATTTTAATGTATTATCTTAATTATGACCACACTGGTTTGTAGTGCTGGTTTTACTGTTTACTGCACTTTGTTATTCTTCTCGTTATTTCTCTATGAAGGCCCCTCAAGACAGACCTCCATTGGACAGCAGGCCTTGATGAAAGGGGCCCTCTCAGGGTAAGACTCAGGAACCGCTTCCATCGAGGCAACAAGAGAAGCAAGCGGCTTGGGAATGGCCTCCGTGGCCATGACAAGAGAAGCAGCCTGCTTTTGAAGAACCCCTATGGACAAGACAAGACCGACTAGAATTGTTCCTGTGGACAAGACAAGACTTATGGACAAGGCTTCAAGGAACATGACATGACTCTAGTCAGGGGCTAGGGCCATCTCTTGATTCTGGTCTGGGACTATAGCCATCTCTCGACTCTGGTCAGGGGCTAGGGCCATCTGTTGATTCTGGTCAGGGACTATAGCCATCTCTCGATTCTGGTCAGGGGCTAGGGCCATCTCTCGATTCTGGTCTGGGACTATAGCCATCTCTTGACTCTGGTCAGGGGCTAGGGCCATCTCTCGACTCTGGTCAGGGGCTAGGGCCATCTCTCGATTCTGGTCAGGGGCTATAGCCATCTCTCAACTCTGGTCAAGGGCGAGAGCGACACTGGAGTGAACTCCGGGGCTGGAGCCGACAGCCTTTTCCTTCTCAGATTCCACCTTTGACTTGGGGTGAAGGATACGGCTTCTGTTGGCATAGGGCTTGACAATGGCATGGCCAGTGGCCTTGACTTCGGAACTACTGGCGGGCTTAACTCAGGAGACTGAAACCATAAATTAATAATTTCTGTTTCTCACAATTTGGCCTTAGTTGCATTAAAGTTGTCTTCTTATTCAAAACATTGCATAAGTAGATGTGTTGTGGAATAAATGTAACATTTGAATTATATTCTGCTGAAATGTATGAAATTACTTAAAGACAGGGCAGGGTTGGAGATTTGGTTCAAAAAAATTTGTTGTTGGTTGAAAGTATCTTAGCAATCACTAGGTTAAGTGATCTAAATGTATTTATATGTATTTATATTGTCTCTGGAAGGCATAGGACCATAAAATGTTCATCCAATAAATATGTTTGATCCGAACATTACGATAGGCTGTCCTGCCTGCCTGTCAAAACATGAATTTGCATACCTTTCCACAGACATTTAATAATATTATAATATTATGCACTTTGTACTGTAATGTTTTCTCAGCAGTGAATGAGATATGAGGTAATCTGACAGCGTTGCATTCAGTCCTCCAGCAACGCCGTCATTGTGCAGCAGGTTAGTCTCTGCTCTGGCGGAGTGCGTTCATGTGTTTTGGAGGAGGCGCGGCTTTGTATGAGTGATTTTGCAGGAAGGGTGGAGATTGTGCATTCTAAGCTAGCTAGCTTGCTATCACTAGCCTTTCCAAAGTTGCCTACCCTACCTTTTAAAAAGGTTTGTTTATTTTGATTAATGATATTCAAATATCCGGTGTTCTGTCCATTTGTGCTACCCTGTAAGATTTTCTTCGATTAAAACAGTAGGTAGGACAATTTGACAACGAAAAATGCTACCTGTCAAAATATGGTTTATTAACGTCTAGAGGGTAGTGCCAGTTTCTAGGCTCCCTGAACAACATATCCCCTTGGGCCCCTGTATTGGGTGCCCTCGGTATAAATCACGTACCCCCTGTGGGTGCCCACTCCATCGTTGGGCCTCTGAATCGTCCTAAACCCACCCTTACGGTGCCCGTGTCTAAACCTACCCCTTACAGTACTTCAAATAAAATAATTATCATTGTTCAACACGACAAAAATATTAATATTGATGTGTGCATGTGCAGTCAGCCCTGGTAGGACAATCTGACAGGTCGGATAAAATGTCAGGACACCGGGACAGGCAGCATTACCATAAAGCAGAACGCTGTGGCTTGTTTTGAGCCTGTGTAATATATTCGTGTGTGCATGATCTGGTGTTGTATTGGCCGGTGAATCAGTGATCAGCCACTGACCCTGCAGGAAGACTGAGCCTGTACCAGGCTGTGTGAGTCGCTTTGGATAATCAGCATCAGCGGCTTCTCTCTCTTTCAGGCGGAGCTTCAGAGGTCTTGCTCTCAGCAAAGCATAAACAGAGGAGCTGAGGGCTGCCAGCTGCTGTGCCCCTGCAGGACGTACCCTCCTGTTCCTCCTCCACCACCTCCACCTCCTCCACCACGAGGACTGACCGCTGCAGGTAAGCCATCACTACACATCAGTCTGAGTCGACTCTTCTCCAAACATCAGATGGAGATACGAGTCAATGAGATATTTATATTACATTACATTTGTACGTTTGGGCAGTGTTATGCAAATCAGCCCACATCGTGATGTAGACATGTAGAAATTTGCCATTTTAGGAGGGCGTAGCAGAGTCTTAACTTTTATAAAGAATATCTCTTTGGTTTTGAGAATTTAGTCTTTACAACTTCAGGGATCTTATCTATGCACAATCAGCTTGTAACACTCCAAAGAGAAAGCTAAACTTGGAATCGCATTACACGACCCTCTTTAAGAGATCATGTGTCAACAGGACCTTTTCAAAAATACCAGTAAATTTGTTCTGGCAGTTTACTGGTGTGAGAAGTTATAACATTACTAGGGCTGCCCTCGACTAAGGATTTTTCTGGTCGAATAGTAGTCATTCATTCTAAGCATTAGTTGACTAATCGCACGTTTATTAATAAACCATTTAAATCATTATAATGAGCCTTTAATTGCCTACATAGCCTAATAAGCGCTCGAGCACACACATACAGCTTGCCACAGCGCACCGGCAAAAGTAATGAATATGAATGTGTCAGTGAAAAACAGTAAAGAGAAATTTACTAAACAAAAGATGAAGTTGGCAACACTGACTCGTCATCTCCGCCGTGATGCGCCTGTTTCATACGGATTACCTGATCTGAGATTATTTGTTTTCCATTTGAATTGGTTTATGTGAAAGTAGACATTTCGCTTTCTATAGATATATTTTTAATGATATACACAGAGTTTCACGCTCAAGTTCACAGAGACCGAGACGGCAGAAAGCGCATTCTGTTTGCTTTCTTTATTTTACAAAAGCACGTTTTGGTATTGTTGTGAGTGCACACAAATAAACATCTTTACAGATTCAAAGGTATATTACTCGTATCTGTATGAGCAGAAATGAAGGAGTATTTTACGAGTAAGTGAGTGCACCGGCGCCTCCATCTGTCCTGCAGCAAACTACTGTTCAGTTTCCACACTCCACACATACAATATAGCACACATTTATCTCGGTTAATCTTAGATTGAGTGCTATGTAAAGTTGCTAGTTGCTATGTATCTGATGCATGGATGTGTGATCACTCGTTCAGCTCCGGAGGCTTCTGCTCGTCTGCCGAGGCCCTGGTGGATGGAGATCATCGTGGTTGGGACTCTGGTTGTCTTTCTGTTGCTGATTGTCATTATCTGCTACAAGGCCATCAAAAGGTATGTAGCACTGTCACAGAGTTAGTGCTTAATATGTCTAATTTGTGCCTAACGTGCATTATAGAGCTGATAACAACCAGCTTGATCGCTTATTGAATAGCTTATATAGAAATAACCCATTTTAACAATGCAAGAAAACTCTGATTCTGCAGGGATGGATGAAGGTTGTGGCTTCAGTGCTGACCAGTATGAAGTATTTGGGAGATATTAATACGTGACTTTAGAAAGACGGCAGCATCCTCATGTTATTTTTATACAGATTGGTAGGTTTGTTAGTTGACTTTAGCAGTCCATTGGTGACATTTCAAAAACCCAAGAAGTATCAACGATACAGTAGATGTGGGCCTTCTTTTCTAATATCCATTTAGATTCTGCTTCCTAACAAACTTTTCTTCTGGTATCTTCATTTTAAGGCCATCTATAGTTAGGGTGAATCCCATTTCTCTGTCTTACCCCTTCCCCTACCCCTTCGTCTTACCCCTAGCCCTTGTCCCTCGAAACCGAGTGGTAAGCGCTAGGGGTGAAAACATACCCCTATGAAATGAGACACCACTTGGTTACTGTTACGTCATCATACATCGTTGCTAGCTGGCTGCTATGTCACCAGAGGCGACAAGTGTTGATCACAAACGTGCCGTCTGCAAGTGTGTGTTCGTCGATTGCGTGGGTTTTAGTGATGTTTTCTCTAGTCAGAGAAATGCGGGACTGTTGTGCAAATCAGCAATGTAACATTAGCGTGGAAAACTAGCGATTTTTAAAAACGTTTCAATTAAGAACATGTTTGCAAATATATATGCACAGGACTGTGTAGAGCACAAAACAAGACTGTCGTAATTTTTTAATAAATTATTTAAGCCGAAAATACTTACATTTATGGGACTCTCTGGATGATCTGGCCGCAGTGTGTTCTGGGTACCCCTTGGTTTCAAGTAAGCTCGCGGAAATGCTTGGTTTTAAGGGGTATCTACCCCTTCCCCTTACCCCTACCCCTCGATCAAAACCAGAATTAGCCCTTACTCTCACGTGAACGTGCACAACTAAGGGGAAGGGGTAAGAATTGGGATTCACCCTTACACTGGGATCTCAGTGCGGGTCTATGAGGGAATATTCAGTGGTTAAAACACGCATGTGGGTTACTTTGCTGATAGTAAGTTTATTTAAAAAGGAATATATGAAGAAAAATAATTGTTGTATCTAGAAGTATTTCACTGAAAATACCATCTGAGTAGAAAATAATGCACTGAAACGGTCAAGGCACATTTACTTGCTCTCATTACTGTGTTCATAAGAGTCTATACATTATGAAGAAGCGATTTTGTTAATCTGAGCTGTTTCCGAAGCTACCAAGGATTCAAATATACATGTAATTACATGTTTGAGTGAGGAAAGAGTGTCCTCGCCTGGACAAGTATTACAATGTCTTAATGTAATGCATAGGCTTAGTATTCACCGCTTAGATGTGTATTTAACACAATTACTGATAGTACCTCAAACCTTAAAATATCTGAGGTCTTTTCATTTACTTAGTTTATTTTTCACCAGAAAACAATAATAATAATAATTGAAATCAAAATGTTGACTTAGTCTGATTGAGTTGACACAGAATGACCCTGTAGATCTTTTGAGACTCAACATAATGATACTGAAGATAAAAACAATAACCTAAACCACAGACTTATGGGTAGATCTTCTGCAGTAGAATCTGACTTGAGTTCAAGCGTCCTCTTGGTGTGCTTCAAACACGGGTGGGCACTGCACTCAAACAGCTTTGATATCAAACATTTATTAACTCTGTGAAGTGTTGTGTCACCACCTGCCACATGTCAACTGATGACATCTATTATTGAGGAACCTATGTGCGACCGAAGCCGTGGGTTGTCCAATAGTGTGACTGATTCAGGAGCAATGTTAAAACCAATGTGAAGCCATGCAGGTTTGACCATCAAGTAGTAGAGATCATTATAATATGTTTTTTATTATTGTTCCAATATATGCCCTAATTGTTTTGAAGGTTTGAAGGAAAAGGTATGCACACAACCTCATAGGCTGATGATTGTGTTGGGAATTGTCATTCTCAAGCTGTACAAGCAGGTGTTGCTCTTTTCCATTGTTTGGTTCAGTGAATTGTAGGTGCTTTGTGTTGGCAGCAGTGAGTGAAGAATCAAACAGCTGATCAATAATCATCTGCTGCAACCCACTGGGACACGAGCGTATGCTGTGGGGGGGCTTCTATTCTAAGTTATTATAACTGACATAAACGTTTAAGGGAATGTGTACACTCTCGATTAAAGCGATGGCTCATTTAATTCATTGAAAATGTAGGTGGCTTTTTTGCTTTAGTTGAACGGTAATGTTTTTAGCTGAAATCGTGATGTGTATAAATGCAATGGCTACCGTCACTTTGAGAGTCAAATAAAAGCACATCAGGTAACATAAAATGAATCTCCGTGGCTCCTGATGATATGGTCTTATGAAGTGAAACGATCCATTTGTGCAAGAAACTGAACATTATTTTCAGCATTATTACTGTAATCCAGAGCCTCAGGTAAACGGTTCACGAACGAATCATTCTTTTACTAGCTGAACCAGTTCATCAAATCTGACTGAAGCGTCTGAAACAGATCTAGACTCAATCACAATCTCTTTCAGATGCCTTCAGACTACGGCTGGAAATTACAATTTTTTTATGGTTTCTCATGGTTTATGTAAAAAGGTGTGCTGATAAAGACTAGTTTATTCCTTTTAGGTATGTGAAACATCCTTGTGTATATGTTACGTCATCGTGTTATTATGTAAACAAACTGGTTCATTGAAACAAATGTGGCCATGGAGCACTAAACCAGTCAATTTTGTTAAATTGAGATGTATGCATCATCTGAAAGCTGAATAAATAATATTTCCATTGATGTATGGTTTGTTATGATTTGGACAATATTTGAAAATCTGGAATCTGAGGGTGCAAAAAAATCAAAATATTGAGAAAATAATCTTTAAAGTTGTTCAAATGAAGTTCTTAGCAATGCATATTAATAATAAAAAAATAAGTTTTGATATATTTACAAAATATCTTCTTGGAGCATGATCTTAATATCTAATGATTTTTGGCATAACAGAAAAATGCATAATTTTGACCCATACAATGCTACAAATATAGCTGTGCTGCTTATGACTGCTTTTATGCTTCAGTCACATATTATCCACAATAACTGTTCTACTGAAGAAACAAATCCATGTATACCTTGTATTTACATTTTTGGATGAACTATTCCTTTAAGCTTACGAGAGCTATAGTAACTATAAAAGAAGGAGCTTGCGCTGTTTAAATAGTTTAAGATGAAATGTAGTATTTGAGGCCAGTTCCTACAGTTTTCTAATTTAAAGTGAATCCCTGCTGTTCTTACCCACAGATGATGTTTTAATTAGCAGCAGCTCAAGGAAAGGACATTTCCCCCAATGAAACCGCACTACCGTTTACATAACGTTTGGCTCGATGGTCATGTAATGTGCTGCTTTTGATGTGTCTCCGTGCGGGACTGATGACTTGTAATGCACCTTCAGGGCAGCATACAGTCCTGTTCAGAACAAAGACCCGTCCTGCCCTCGCTGGACAAACACAATGACCAGAGATGCAGTGAAAGCAGAGGATATAAATAGGCCATGCTGAATAACAGTATAACTCAGATTACAGCCAGGGGCGTAGAGATGGGACAATGTTCAGCACCAAAAACATTGACAAAGTGACTTATGGCATATCTTTATAGCATGATGTGGCCCTAGAGCACAAAACCAGTCCATTTTGGGAAATTTAGATTTATGCATCATCTAAAAGCTGAATAAATAATATTTCCATTAATGTATGGTTTGGACAATATTTGAAAATCTGGAATCTGAGGGTGCAAAAAAATCAAAATATTGAGAAAATCATATTTAAAGTTGTTCTTAGCAATGCATATTACTAATCAATAATTAAGTTTTGATATATTTATATTACAAAATATCTTCATGGAACATGATCTTAATATCTTAATGATTTTTTTTTGCATAAAAAATACAAATATACCTGTGCTGCTAATGACTGCTTTTGTGCAGGAAACCGATGAAGGAGAAGAATGGTACAAACTGTGGAGATGCCGTGATCTCTTTCCAAAAGAGCAACAGTGCTGTGGTGGGCAGTGTGTGAAACCCAAACGACCGGTTTCCAGCTAATCATAAAGTCAACGAGGTCCGAACAATGCAGAGCGATCCAGTCCGGATGCAATGTGTTGATCTGCATCAGTGACACTTGCATGCTATACATCACACTCGTGACCATCAAACTGGTTAATTTAATATAAACACCTGTTTTAAGCTTATTTTACTCAATGATTTATGCAACTAGGACTGGAAATAGCTGAAATGTAATTTCTGAAACTAGCATGCTGATGCATGATCTGATTTACGTGACAGTCTGATATCTCCGATCACTAAATTATATCTGAACACTGAAAGCACTCGGATGTGCTGTGATTACGTGTTAAGCAGCAGGCGAGTTTGATGCACTTATAAGCGTGGGAGGATTTATGATGAGCCATAATCCACAAAGGTCATCATAATTAAGATAATTACTGATGCTGTTGACCTTGCATGACTTGATTTGTGTTTGTTGTTCTTGTGTCTTGTACTGTGAAGAGTGCTGAATATATTCTCAGCAGGCAGTCATAATGTATAAAGTGGTATATAAATGTTGCATGAATGTAAACACTGGTAACACAAAACGTATATGCTTGCATATATTTTTTAGAATAGTAAAAAATTGAATTATGTAATTTTGGAAATTAAAGGAGTTTTGGTATTGAACCCTGTGTATCTGACTGTCTTTGTCGTAGATGTGCAAAGCTGCATTGACTTGGTTACACAAGGGTCACTCGGTGTCCGGCAGAGGAGCGTCAGACCGGCTCTGCTCTCCTCACACAGCTGCTCTGAGACGCTGATTATAGAAGCAGCTTTTAATAAGGTACATATTTGAAAGGGCTCCAAGTTCAAACGAATATGGCAGCAGGTTATGCCAGATGCTGCTTCTGAGCAGTGGGGAGGTGATCTCACACACACACACGCACACACACACAAAGACAGACAGAGCCACTCTCTCATCACACACACACACACACACAGCCACTCTCTCATCACACACACAGCCACTCTCTCATCACACACACACAGCCACTCTCACATCTCACACACACACACAAATCAAGCTTTAATTAAACCCATGGCTAAATGTTTTTGTCAACAAGAGCAATATGTCCTTTGCTCTTTATAATAAGGTGTTTAAACTGTTGCTTGCAGCTAATATACATGAGTCAATAATCCATAATAACTCTTCCTCCAGTGAAAAAGTGCATCTGCTGTTTGTCTCTCGCATCAAAATCAGTCACATATTAGTTTAGAGCTGTTTTGATCTGAGCAGATGTTTCTCCTGATTCAGACCAGAACACTTTATCACTGAGGAAGAGTTATTATGGGTTATGAACTCTATGGTATTTTAGTTAAAAACATCTTAATGCTGGATCTTCTGATGTTAACTGATGGACTGGAGTGCTGTGATGTTTTTATCAGACTCTCATTCTGACGGCACCCATTCACATCCATTGCAGAGACACTGATACAGAGACACATTTATCAGAATCTGGGATGTTCTAAAAGTGAGCACACTTTAATTTTTGAGGTGACTATTCCTTTAAGCAAGTAAAATAATAAATATGTGTCAGTTTAACACAAAGACAAATATATATATATATTTTTTTTGGTTTGAAATATGCATTTGCAAAACAACTTTCCCTGGTTGTAACAGACAAACCTTTTTCTCTATACATGATTTCTGTAATGTATTTGATAATAACACACAAACACACTAGGAAGACCACTGCTGCTAAAGCTGATCTGATTAATCTCCACACTTTAATGATCACATGGGGTAAAACTGGGACGCCGCCTCAGACGACTGGATCTCCACCTGGGCCATTTTAAACTGAGTGCACTGAAGCCACTTGCGCAGAGCGAGCGGAAACGATCCGGTTTCAGGATTCTGGAGACACTGCTGGTTCACCCGGTTCTGGATGGCTTGTAGACGCAGCTGTAGACCCGCGGACAGATGCTGACGACAGACAGAGAGCTTTTATCATCTAACAAGAAGATTTTGAGAAAACGGATATGATGAAAACTTACATTTAAGTTGGACTGAATCATGGGCAGCCACATGGGAATCAGCTGAGGAGAACGAAGAGGACATTCAATATAACAAACACCTCTGCGTGATGGAGAAACACTAATGAGTTTACATTAAGTCTCTCTTACTTTGACAAAGATGGTTGAGTTACACTCCTGCAAGGCCTCCATTAGACTGATGACATGCAAGCAGACCATCTCTACCATCTGAAACATGAAGATCCACTATGAACAAACTTTACAATCAATTCAAACTGATAGAGTTTGATCATTCCACAGTCTATATCTGAAATCAGTTTGCTGTGAAATAATGCACTGAGAGAGACGTGTCAGGTTCACCACTTTGTTGTGGGCCATGAGCTGGAGGATGCTGGGAGTTACGCGGCTCCAGAACTCCAGGCCCGTGAGGATGGCGCCCGAGGAGAACTCGTTCTGGTTCTGATTGGAGGAGACGGCCGCGGCCTGCTCGCAGTAGATGGTCCACAGCTGGGCGAACATGAAGGCGTGGAATAGCGAGCACATGTGCAGCACTGACGTCTGCAGACACACAGAGAGAGAGAAGAGCATCGTCAGAGTCACGTCTCCGGATCTCCTCCGAGCAGAACGGCTCGGTTATCATACCTTGGACTGCTCTGGGAATCCTATCAGGATGACAATCAGATGGTCTGCGATGTGAGAGCCGGCGTCCAGGGGAATGGGCATACAGCACGAGGAGCCCTGTTGCAAAGCACTGTGGGTAAGAGACCCCAGCAGCAGCCAGGAGAGCTGGCGAATGTGCGACACGCACTCGATGAACTCTTTGGGTCTGAGGAAACACAAGCACAGTGTTAAGATGCCGGCGCTGTCGACACACACGCGTGATGCGGTGGATTTTACCCTTGCTGCATAGCAGACGGTGTATGGTAAAGCCAAGGCAGGTAGCGAATAACCGCTTTGTTGTCTCTGTGATTGCCTTTGCTGATCTCCATTGCCGCTATCTGAGCCAAACCGACCTTCAGATTCCCGCCGAATGTGTCCTCGTGCAGCGGCTGACAGCACGCCTTCATGTGGCTCTGAGTCACACACACAAACAAACACACACACACACACACACACACACACACACACACACACACACACACACACACACACACACACACACACACAGAGACACACTCACACACACACACACACACACACACACACACACACACACACACAGAGACACACACAGACACACACACAGTGAATGAAAACATCATGCAGTGTTAAATCTGAAAGTGCTCCGTGTATAAAGTTATCGTCTCTCAATAGAAAGAGTCGAATCTGAATCATCGAAACCAGTCGTTTTTAAAACAAATCCCTGTTTGATGTCAACATGAAACATTAGCATATCCCCGCCCACTTGTTGGTCTTTTCTCATTGGTCTGAATGAAAATGCAAATTCATTGTTTGCCACTAGGTGGCGCTTTTGGAGCGGTTTCTACGGTAACGCTGTACACAAAGTAACACTGTGCTCTGCTTTAAATGAAATCGACCAATCAGCACAGATCAGCATCATGCAGAGAAGGGGCTTGGAACAATAAATCATTTGGGAGTCGATAAGCAAATAAGGTAAAAATACATGCATATTATAAGACAATGAAAGTGTTTTTTTGACCTTGCATGTAATTCCCAAAACCAAAATATGAACCTTTCATAACCAATAAGAGGGACACTTTATGGTCACATGTCCCGATGGTTTTATCGCTCAGCAGATGAGACAGATGTGTGAGGTTTCCATGAAGCTAAAGACACATGAGATGAGTGTGACGAGTACCTTCAGTTTGGTCAGCGTGTGCATGTCTGCGATGAAGTCCAGCAGCTCGCTCAGATACTGCCGCAAGCACTCCATCGCTGCTGTGGTGCACTGAGGAGACAGAACACCTGTGACGTCTACAGTCAGCACTAACGAGCAAACACATGAGTACTGCAGCAGACGAGTCTCACCCCGGGCAGCGCGGAGATCATGTGCTTCTGGAGGATGGTGGACTCAGCCAGCCTGGATCCGATGTCTGTGCACACAAACTGAGGAGACCACACAGAGTCTAACCCATCATCCCAAACCACCTCGACTACACACCAGGCACGGTTTAAGACCAGTCCCAGACTCAAGTGTACGTCTGAGCCGTCAACTGAAAGAAACTAGCACTGATTGATCTTAAAATACATCAGTGCCTCTGTTTTGTCTCAAGATGCAGTGTTTTTTATAAGGCACGTTACTTAAATGCCCTAATTGAACTATTGCCTAGTCTAAGCCCAGTCTGTGAAACCAGGCCTTTGAGTGTTTTTACATCAAATGTGACCAGACACAGAAGCTGTTTGACATTTGTGACCCTGGAGCACAAAACCAGTCTTAAGCAATAGCCAACAATACATTGTATGGGTCAAAATTATAAATTTTTATTTTATGCCAAAAATCATTAGGACATTAAGATCATGCTCCATGAAAATATTTGTACTGTAAATATATAAAAACGTAATTTTTGTTTAGTAATATGCATTGCTAAGAACAACTTTAAAGGTGATTTTCTCAATACTCAAATATTTTTCAAACCATACATCAATGGAAATATTATTTATTCAGCTTTCAGATGATGCATAACTCTCATGAGCCGTACGACTGGTTTTGTGCTCCAGGGTCACATCGCAGCATTAGATAACAGGTGAAGCGTCCAGATGTTTTTTGCTCCACCTTCAGTTATAGTGAGACGCAGGTTCACAGAGACACTACCTGCACCAGCAGCAGCAGGTTCGTATCAGGGATCGATGACTTGAACTTCAGCGCCTGAAGCAACTCCAGAACAACGATACGGCTCATGTAGAACTTGTCTCTCTCCTGCATGGAAGAGGAGAAAGCTCCTTTACAGAGATGTGCATGTTTGTTACAAAATATCATCTCTGGTTTGACAAGCTGACGATATCTAGATAATCTATCGACATCATCTTTACATACTGTAATTGATTCATTCTTTTAAGTCTTGCTACAATGTTTTAGTTTGGTAAACTCTGCTCAACAAAACATTAAAACAACATTAAAATCTTGTCTTCTATTTTACCAAACAAAGCATTGCTTCACAACATGTAGACATTGTTTCTTAAGGAAAAGGATAAACAGAGTAATATGCATGTTATCTCTTTCCTCCTGATGATAATTATGGAATGATTTAATATAGTGCATATTACTTTAGCATTTAAATTCTGTCAAATCTTTGCAGCAAAGAGCAGAAAAGCATGTGGTTCTCTCTGGTGGAGGGTATACTGATGTAAAGGCTTGTTCACCTTGCTGAAGGTTTTGTAGCATAACCCGCAGAGCTCTACGAGATACGAGAGACTGAACACGCCGTACTGGAGAACGAAACTCAGCAGCTTGGAAAAGGGCTCCAGCAGACTCTGTCAGAAACACACCAGAGAAGCAGTCAACATTTACTCTCACACACACACACACACACACACACACACACACACACACACACACACACACACACACACACACACACACACACACACACACACACACACACACACACACACATCAACATTTACAGTTTTTTCTGAATGCTTAAACCCTAACTGTGATTCTTATAGCACAATTTCTAAAACTATTAATACTTATAGCAAAACCACTCACTGAGTTTGCAAAACTAAAAGCACAAACACTCACTTTGCACTCAGTTTGCAATTTTGTAACACACACTTTACAAAACTGTAGGTACAATCCACTGCACAGCACTCTTTTTGCGGAACTGTAAACACAACTCACTGCTTTACACTCAATTTCCAAATGATCAACACACTCCTAGCAAAACTATACACATTTATGGCTATTATTTACACTATTTTGCCAACTGTCTGGCACACTGTCACATGTGAAAACTTTTTTAGATAATTAGTTCACTTTGCAATCAGCCTAAGCACTATAAATAAGCTACAGGTAAGCTGTCCGTGTGGAGTACAATGGAGGGAGCAGGAAGAGTGAGAAGAGTGAGAATTAGAGGAGGCCGAGGAAGAGGACGTGGAGGTGAAGTTAGAGGAAGAGGACAAGGAGGAGCAAGAGGAGGACGAGGAGGGGGAAGAGGAAGGGTAAGAAGAGTAAGAAATAGAATTACTGATGACATCAGAGCTACAATAGTGGACCATGTAATCAACCATGGAATGACCCTGAGGGAAGCTGGCCAACGGGTTCAGCCTAACTTGAGCCGCTACACTGTAGCAAGCATCATAAGGACATTTCGAAATGAGAATCGGTTAGTACAGTCACTTTGCACTAAGATTTGTAGCACTGCCATATTCTAATGAGAAACAACAATACCATAGATGTAAAAATACTGAAATTGTTACTTTACAGAATTGCTAGACGACCAGATGCTGGGGGCAGAGGAAGAATGTTCACTGCAGAACAAGAAACCCATATAGTCAATATGGTGATTGCAAATAAGGCTACGCGAAATTCAGCAGCGCATAATTGAGGATGACACCCCCTTCCAAAACATACACAATGTGAGCATTTCTGTATTAGGTCGTGTACTTGCCCGCAACAGAATCCGAATGAAACAAATCTACAGAGTACCTTTTGAAAGAAACAGTGAACGTGTAAAACAGCTGCGATTTGACTATGTGCAGGTAAGCTATAGTATCATTGGTACTGAATCTGGAAGTGCATACTGTAGTGCTGTGCATGGGCCTGCTGTGCTGAATTTGTTTTGTCTTGTCTAGAGAGTGATGGAGCTAGAGGCAGATGTCATGGGTCATGAGCAGTTTTTTTGTGGATAAGGCTGGTTTTAACCTCACTAAGACAAGGAGACGTAGCAGGAACATTATTGGACACCGTGCCATAATCAATGTCCCAGGACAACGTGGTGGTAACATAACTATGTGTGCAGCTATAAGTCAAAATGGTGATGTTCACCATCATGCAACGCTGGGCCCATATAACACTGCACACATTATTACATTCCTGGACACCTTACATGACATGCTCACTAATGTTCAGAGACCAGAGCAGACCAGATACGTCATCATATGGGACAATGTTAGTTTCCATAGGGCTGCTTTGGTCCGCAACTGGTTTACAGATCACCCACTCTTCACTGTACTCAACCTCCCCCCATACTCTCCATTCTTGAATCCAATTGAAGAGTTCTTCTCTGCCTGGCGCTGGAAGGTCTATGACCGTCATCCCCATCAACGCATAGCCCTTTTACAGGCAATGGAGGAGGCATGTGATATTGACCAGGCATCATGTCAGGCCTGGATACGCCATTCCAGAAGATATTTTCCCGGTGCCTTGGACTAGAGGACATTGCATGTGATGTAGAGCGAAATTTTGTGGCGGACCCAGAGAGCGACACGATGTAGACTGATTTCTTTTTTCCTCAGTGAAATTACTATTTTGTTTTGACTTGGAAAAAAACACTTGTGTTTGTTTTGATGTTTGTAAATAAACACCAGTACTTGAAGTTTGGATCCCTCTATGTTTACAGAACTATGACAAAAGTATGACCTCAAACTGACATAGCCTACCTTGTGCACAGAGAAAGCAAAAGCCAGCTGTGTTTTTTATTCATACCATCAGTGTGTAGTTGGTGCATTGTGTGCTTATTAATGTGATGGCTTGTGTTAACTGTTTGATACGAAAATACCATTTTTACGAAGGTTTGAAGAGTTAAGCAAGGTTTATTAGCTTTTGCAAGAAAACTACAATGTTTTGCTGATTTGGTGAAGGGTTTTCTTATTTGTGTGTAGAGTTTTGCAAAAATAGCCAATAGTTACAAAAAATGTGCTTAAGCCATCAGAAAAAACTGTAAAATCTTCTGAGATATGTGACCCTGGAGCACAAAACCAGTCATAAGGGTCATGAGATGTGTATGCATCATCTGTACGCTGAATATATAATATTTCCATTGATGTATGGTTTGTTATGATCGGACAATATTTGAAAATCTGAAATCTGAGGGTGCAAAAAAATCTAAATATTGAGAAAATCACCTTTAAAGTTGTTCTTAGCAATGCATATTACTAATAAAAAATTAAGTTTTGATATATTTACGGTAGGAAATATACATGATCTTAATATCCTAATGATTTTTGGCATAACAGAAAAATAATAATTTTGACCCATACAATGTATTATAAATATAGCTGTGCTGCTTATGACTGCTTCTGTGCTCCACAGGTTTCTTCTGTAGGGAAATGACCAGGGAATAGATTAACTTACTCTTGTTGCATTAGTTACAGGAATCTTCAGCAAGCAGATGATGATTCTCAGGCTTGAGTCCAGCGGACACTGGAGAAAAGAGACGAGACAGTGTACTGAGAGTCTCTATGCTCTGATTGGTCTGGCGGGACAGAGCACAGAGCGGCTGGACTGGTACCTTGAGCGGCAGAACAGCAGGTAGTTTGGTGAGAAACGTGTGGAACTGGTTACAGATGGTTGTCCAGAGGTTGCTGTGCGAGTCCATGGGGAGCGTCTCCATGAAGGTGGCGATGTTGTCCAGACAGTGCAGTATGGTGCCGCCTGCTGGCAGAGTCTTCTTATTGTTCAGACCCTACGACCACACCATCAGCGTTACTACATCATATGTGCTTTGTAGTTACCCAAACCACCAACAGAGGGTCACAATTACAAACTTTTATCATATTGCATATTTTGTAGTAGTTCAATGAGCTGCTTCTGACAAATTAAAGGAATAGGTTATCCAAATATTAAAATGAGCTAAGGTGAGTTTGTTTCTTCACTGGAACAGATTTTGAGAAATTTAACATTATTTTTAATTTCAAATTGTTACTTCCAGCTAATATACGAGTCCATAATTAATAATAACTCTTCCTCCAGAGAAAAAGTGCATCTGCTGTTTGTCTCTCGCATCAAAATCCAGTCACATATTAGTTTAGAGCTGTTTTGATCTGTGCAGATGTATCTCCTGATTCAGACCAGAACACTTTATCACTGAGGAAGAGTTATTATGGGTTATGAACTCGATGGTATTTTATCTTAATGCTGGATTAGTTTCAGCTTCTGATGTTAACTGATGGACTGTGGATTATTGTGATGTTTTTATCAGCTCTCATTCTGACTGCACCCATTCACATCCATTGCTGAAGAAACATCTCAAGGTTCAAGGTTTCTTTATTTGTCACATAATAAATTATACAGGGTATAATCAAAAGTGAAATGTAGAGTCAAAAGTGAAATGTTCACCTTCAGATGGCCTGAAGGTGAACACATTTACAGCTAATTTGTGTGTCCATTTTTAAGTGAACTATTCCTTACTGCACTAACTGTGTAAAACATGAAATCATCCACAAAAGGCAAACACTGTCAGAAGAGTGTCCTCTGCTGGAAGACTCGTGACCAGCTTGTCTCAGAAACATGTGTGTCTGTGTCAGCTGATAAACAGCAGTACCTCCAGGAGCTGACTGAGCGCTGCCACCGAGCTCAGCTCATTGAAGTCAATCAGAGACATGGCCAGCGTCCGCAGGAAGCTTCCATCTGAAAGAGAACAGAGCTAGTGTGTGTGTGTGTGAGTGTGTGTGTGAGTGACGTTGCTCTGGTGTGTTTCTCCAGACCTTTAATGTTGCTCTGGAACAGCTGTGGTAGGATGCCGTTGGGTGCGAGCTGATGGAGAACGCAGCGGAGGAACTGCTTGGCTACACCGGCCACGTTCCCCGGGATCAGCATGCTACACACACACACACACACACACACACACACACACACACACACACACACACACACACACACACACACACACACACACACACACACACACACACACACACACACACACACACACACACACACAAGAATAATGCTCAGACTTAAAGGGACAGTTCACCCAAAAATGAAAATCCTGTCATTATTTACTCATCCTCAAGTAGGTTCAAACCTGAATAAATGTGTTTGTTCTGAACACAAAGGAAGATATTCTCATCTTTGTCCGTCATAAAAAAATCAGATCAGGTAAAATTTTCTGCGTTTTCACATCCGTAGCAAGCATTTTGATAGAAAAGGATGAAATCACGATTATTTTGGTCAATATTGTCATCACGATTATTTAACACGATTAGTGGGCCATATAACCCCCATTTTTTTTAAAGCAAATCTAAAGTATTCAGTTAACAGCCTACAATATAAATTAAATAATCAAATATAAAATAAAACAGCATGTCTTCAGTGTACGAATTAAACTTCCTTTGCTTCTTATTAAAGCCACAAAAGTCCTTCAGTGAAGAGCACAGAGTGATTTTCTCTTTGTCTTTTGTTGTTTGATTAATATTAAGCAGGAATATTAGTGTGCTGTTGCTTTAAGAGCCGCACGGAATTGTTACACAAGCATTTTCATCCTCAACACTTTGCGTTCAATTATTACATAACCGACCAGTGTTTACGTGAATAATCAGTAAGCGCCGTATTTTGATATATTTGCGTGTATTGTGTATTTGTTTAACCTTATCCTGTCCTTGGGGTCTATATGACCCCAATCGACTTTTTCTTAATAAATAAAAATGGTTCCCTTCGTCTCAGTGGAATAAAATTTTGTGACTTTTTCTAAATTATCTAGCTATACACACACAAAAAAACTGGGCTTGATTCGGTTGTTCTGAAGGTATGTAAAAAAACATTTTACACTTATGGTCTTGGGGTCAATATGACCCCACATTGAAAATGAATGGAAAATGTGATTTTCATCTTTTTTATTTATTTGTCAAAAATATCAATAGATCTGGCATAAATCTAACAATTTTCACACAGAAATGAAGGCCTGGGACTAGGGCATAAATGTGATGTAGAAAACATGCTCACTCACACACACACACACACACACAAACAAGCACACACACAAACAAGCACACCCATGTATTTCTGCCACAGAGCATTTTATAGAATTTGGCAAAGAAATTCAGTCACAAACAGAACAAAGATATAAAAGGGCAATACCTAATGCACACACACACACACACACACACACACACACACACACACACACACACACACACACACACACACACAAGAATAATGCTCAGACTTAAAGGGACAGTTCACCCAAAAATGAAAATCCTGTCATTATTTACTCATCCTCAAGTAGGTTCAAACCTGAATAAATGTGTTTGTTCTGAACACAAAGGAAGATATTCTCATCTTTGTCCGTCATAAAAAATCAGATCAGGTAAAATTTTCTGCACATCCGTAGCAAGCATTTTGATAGAAAAGGATGAAATCACGATTATTTTGGTCAATATTGTCATCACGATTATTTAACACGATTAGTGGGCCATATAACCCCCAATTTTTTTAAAGCAAATCTAAAGTTTTCAGTTAACAGCCTACTATATAAATTAAATAATCAAATGTAAAATAAAACAGCATAGTCTTCAGTGTACGAACTTCCTTTCTTTCTTATTAAAGCCACAAAAGTCCTTCAGTGAAGAGCACAGAGTGATTTTCTCTTTGTCTTTTGTTGTTTGATTAATATTAAGCAGGAATATTAGTGTGCTGTTGCTTTAAGAGCCGCACGGAATTGTTACACAAGCATTTTCATCCTCAACACTTTGCGTTCAATTATTACATAACCGACCAGTGTTTACGTGAATAATCAGTAAGCGCCGTATTTTGATATATTTGCGTGTATTGTGTATTTGTTTAAGCGCATGTGTTCAGCTAAAAGATAACTTCTCATGTCTGTGTTCTGTGGAACAGTTTTCTTTCACACTTTTAAAAACAATAAATCAAGCACGTCCCATTTTGCAAAAGTCACTTTACATAATTTACACTTGAAAATAGTCTTTATGGAGGAGTGAAAGCGGAATATAGCGTGTTATCTCGATTATTGTAATAATCGTTGGAGGCCGAAATCGAAGCTGAATTTCGAAGGACCTTTACACGTCTGAAAGTGTGCATCACACAAGTGTGAACAAACACAGACTCACCTTTCAGCTTGACCTGTGAAATTGGTGCTAGAAGCCAACCTGCAGAATAAGAGCAAGATGTGAACAAAAGCCGTAGTGATTATCCTGCTGTGCTGAGAGGCTTATTGTGGTACCTGCCCACAGACTGCATGATCTCCAGCAGCAGCGGAGCGGCCAGATCAGGACTCAGATGGATGAACATGGAAAGAACCGCCACAGCCAGAGACAAAGTCTCCTCATCGTACTCCTCCAGAACGGCCCCGCAGTCCCGGCACCTGATCAGTGGACACAGAGCTGTGATATTCTGCTCTTCTTCACACCGTTCACAACAGACTTGACTTACGTGAATAAATCAATTGTCTGACCTCCTCACTCACTTTCTTACAAGCAAGATCGTTTTTATCCCCGTTTCTGTAAGAGTACGAAGATGTATAGCACAGCTCCACATACAACGACTATGATTTTGTCCTCCATTGTTGCTTCGAATTTCTGCCACCGTTCGCTACATCGTAATCACGTTACTACTAGAGCAAGCTCCTGATTGGTTAACCCGGTGCAAAATATTCACCAAAGTTCAGTTTTCTCAACTTGCACCACGTCATTCGCGCCACGTCAGTCGCACAAATCGCGTCATTCGCGCCACGTCATTCGCACAAATCGTGTCATTCGCGCCACGTCATTCACACAAATCGCGTCATTCGCGCCACGTCATTCGCACAAATCACGTCATTCGCGCCACGTCATTCGCACAAATCGCGTCATTCGCACCACGTCATTCGCACGAACGCCGTCAGTCATTCGCACAAATCGTGTCATGCACACACTGTCATTCACGCGAATTGCGCCACAGGATGTCTATCGCGTCTTTGCATTGACTTAACAGGTAAATCACTCGCGCTTAACACTTCATTCGCGTCTGGTGTGAACGCACCACGAGAGTCCCTCCTCACCTGTCGGCCATCGTAGTGGGCTGCTCGTCGCTGAAGTCTTCTGGCGCGGGAACGAACATGCTGGCGGTGCTCGGGGCCGACAGCAGACTGGTCTTCACCGGACCTGCAGAGTAGAGTACGGAAAAGACGTTTATTCAAATATACTTCTTTTAAACTAAAAATAGGAAAGTGTACTTTTAGTCCAATTTTTATGTAGTTCTCAGAAATATACTTAAAATTACATCTTGAGTTATACTTAGAAAAGTATGAATGCATTTGAACTTGTGCTCCTAGAATCCGTTTTTTTGTTATTATACGGTAGGAGGCGCTAGAACACATCTACTGTATTCAGAATTACCAAAAAACACAAGTGAAGAAGAAACCGAAACAACAGATGCTTCCACGTGTAATCTAACCAATGAAGAGGTAATATTGAGTGTCAAGCTTTGTGGTGTTGATCGACTCCATCTACACCATTCTGAATACAATTTAGAGTTTTTTTTAATCAAAATGTTGTTTATTTCTTTATTTATGAAACTTACACACATTCAAGTGTTATTACAAGAATGCATGAAGCTAGAATAAAACATGTTTGTTTACAAGCAGATACTCTGTTCTTTCTTTTGATGTTTTGTGTGTTCCGATATTCAAAATATATACAAATTAATACCTAAATAGAGACTTAGTATACTTAAAGTATGATATAAAGTACACTTCAGTATGAGTATACTTGTAGTATAAAACTAGCAAACGCGTAGACTTTACGTCAAAGTGTAAAGTATTTAATTAGTAAACTATCAGTACAAGTTCTCTTTTAGTATAGATGCAGTACAAGCTAAAAACATTGATGTAAACTAGTCGTGCACTCAAAGTTTACTACTGCTATACTTAAAGTAAGTATACTTTATATACTAGAAAGTGGGTTAGTTTAGTCCCAAGGAGTATTGCAATAGTACACTTACAAGTATAGCTAGTTCAAATCAATCACTTTAGCAAGGTTTTGTACTATTTTTATGTTTTTGTTGATAAATAAACATTTATTTGTGCTCAACAAGTCACTAAAATATGTTCATTTAAAAAATACAGAAACAAAATTATTTAAAACAAATTACAATTCTGAAAGCATTGAAGAACATCCCATAATACATTAATACAGCTTTATAGTAGTGACTATAAATATGGTATTTTATTATATTATTTGACTAATATCATATTTTTTTAAATATGAAGTTCCATTATAAATATGGTGATTATATATAAATATGATATTTACCATCTGAATCTAATTATGATAATTGTCAATAAATGGAAAGGTCAGTCAGCTATTTATGATTGTATTAATTATTGTGCATTTTGCACAGATACCATACTTTTATATATTCTTCTGTAATTGACAAAACTGAAAAACATTAACTTTGCCTTGAAATATACTCAATATTTTTTGTTGATTCTCATTTGCTAAACATTAAATATTAGATCAACACTCACGCTCGCGTCAAATGCTTTTTAAAAATAAAACAATTATTGTCTTACAAGTCAACATTAAGTGAGTTTTTGCTTAGAACATGTTTTAAACAGAAAACAAGATTATTTTCACTTAATTTTGACTTGTTTATTCTGAAGACTTTTTCTTGTCTAGAAAATCCTTCTTGATTTAAGGTTTTTAGACATTCAGGCTGGAAACAAGACAAAGAGATCGAAGTAAAAACTGCATTTTATGCAGTGAAGGTCACCAAATTTCCACCTAAACGTGGTTGTTAAGAAAAGCGCAGAGGTGGGTTTTTATGCAACCGAGTGTTTAATGAGAGGTAATGAGGTAATGCTGGGTAATGAGAGAGGAAAGTGCTAATATAAGACTGACCCGTGTCCCAGGTGCTGATGTTCTGTGGCGCGCTGGACTGATGCTCCAGCTGCCGCTTCATTAACTGACTCATAGTCACGGCACCCAGCGAGCCTCGCTTCACCTGACGATACTGAGCTGAGAACAGAGACAGTGTGTCACACATTAGAGCTGTATGGACAGATGGATATAAGCATGTGTGGGTCAGTGATTTACTGGACACTGAGGAGCGATGGCTGGCTTCAGGGACGGCGGCCTCCAGGGCCGGAGCGGAGGCCGATTCTCTGGGATTCTCCAGCTTCGACAGAGATTTGTCTTCTGTACAACAACACAGGCGAGTGAACAACGGCACAACGTTATAACATGAGTGTCCCTGGAGCACGAAACCAGTCATAAGCAGCACAGGTATATTTGTAGCAATTGGCAACAATACACTGCATGGGTCAAAATGATCCTTTTCTTTTATGCAAAAAATCATTAGGATATTAAGATCATGCTCCATGAAGATATTCCTACCGTATATCAAAACTTAATTTGTATTAGTAATATGCATTGCTAAGAATTTCATTTGAACAACTTTAAAGATGATTTTCTCAATATTTAGATTTTTTTGCACCCTCAGATTCCAGATTTTCAGATATTGTCCAAACCATACATCAATGAAAATATTATTTATTCAGCTTTCAGATGATGCATAAATATAAATTGAACAAAATTGACACTTATGACTGGGTTTGTGCTCCAAGGTCACTTTTGTTAATGCAATTCTCCTGCGTCATTGTTAGGACAATAATTAATAGATTGAATGTGCTTTAATTGCAGTCTACATGACCTACATTAACGTCCTTAAACAATGAAAGTTTGTCTCACTGTTAACCTGCTGAAGATTTTAATATTGAAATGCATTTATACTGTAAACAGTTTGTTTACACCTAAAACATTATGCTAACTATAAGTAACTTTGACCAGGAGGGAAAAATGATGGTTATTGTGTGAATTAACTGTGTGTGTGTTAACTGCACAATCAAGCTCCTGAATATATAAAGGACATGTTAATCCCTTATCAGTCCCAACGTCATCTACGTTCCTCTCAAAATATGCTTCTAACTGTCTCGGTTGAGGCGTAGTGGAGACCGCGTGGACATTTTTAAAAAGGACTTGAAGACCTATCTTTTTTACCAAGCTTTTGGTGTTTAATTGAGTTGGAGTATTGTGAAGGATGTGCTTGTTATGTCATATTGCTATTTTATGTTGTATGTATTTTAGTACCTTGATGAACTATGGACAGCACTTTGGTCCATTCTAATGGTTTGAAAGTGCTCTATAAATAAAATTGAGTTGAGTTGTGTGTGTGTGTGTGTGTGTGTGTGAGAGAGAGTGTGTGTGTGTGTGTGAGAGAGAGAGTATGTGTGTCTGTGTGTGTGTGTGTGTGAGAGAACATGATAATACTGGCCAATAGTGATATTATATTCATATTTCTCTTCATTGTGTAACGAAGAGCCAGTTCATTTTAAAACATGCCAGAGTCATTCTCTCTGCAGGAAATAAGAAGGTGTGTGTGTGTGTGTGTGTGTGTGTGTGTGTGTAGTGTGTGTGTCTGTGTGTGAGAGAGTGTGTGTGTGTGTGTGTGTGTGTGTGTGTGTGTGTGTGTGTGTGTGTGTGAGAGAGAGTGTGTGTCTGTGTGAGAGAGAGAGTGTGTGTGTCTGTGTGTGTGAGAGAGAAAGAGTGTGTGTGTGTGTGTCTGTGTGTGTGTGTGTGTGAGAGAGAGAGTGTGTGTCTGTGTGTGTGTGTGTGTGTGTGTGTGTGTGTGTGTGTGTGTGTGTGTGTCTGTGTGTGTGTAGAGAGAGATGTGTGTGTGTCTGTGTGTGTGTGTGTGTGTGAGAGAGTGTGTGTGTGTGTGTGTGTGTGGGTCAGAGATAGAGAGTATGTGTGTCTGTGTCTGTGTGTGAATGAGAGAGAGAGAGAGAGAGAGAGAGTGTGTGTGTGTGTGTGTGTGTATGAGTGAGTGAGAGAGAGTGAGAGAGAGTGTGGGTGTGTGTGTGTGTGTGAGAGAGAGAGTGTGTGTCTGTGTGTGTGTGTGTGTGTGTGTGTGTGTGTGTGAGAGAGAGTGTGTGTGTGTGTGTGTGTGTGAGTGAGAGAGTGTGTGTGTGTGTGTGTGTGTGAGAGAGAGAGAGAAAGAGAGTGTGTGTGTGTGTGTGTGTATGTGAGAGAGTGTGTGTGTGTGTATGTATGTGTGCTTCAGTGAAGGCACCATATTAATATAGAACAGTGTTTAAACTACATGTGCATTACACTTAATTAATGTTGACCTTCCAGCCAATCAGAATCAAGTATTCAGACTGACCATGGTATAACTCAGATTCGGTTACGTTTCTGTTGATGTGCACATGCAAAGTGACTTACATCAAAATAAAGTGTTAGCCGATATTAAGCAGACAGTCACTGGTACTCTAATGACTGCTAGTTACTGATAAGTTAGTAGAATGTCTAAAGTATCAAAATAAAGTGTTACTAGAGATATATTATTAACTCTTTCCCTGCCAGTGTTTTTGAAAAAAGTTGCCAGCCACTGCCAGCGTTTTTGAGCAAAAAGATGAGAAAATAGCACTTTTATCAGATACTACATCTGGATCATATTCCGTAATATTATCAAAGCAAAGACGCAATAGATGGCTTCCATCAGTATCCCAAAGCTTGCACACTTTCTGGATCCACATTTGACTCGGTAACATTAGTCGATTTTCATTTATATGCGGTTAGTGTTGATGATCACATTATTTTTCATATGCATAAGCTCACATAAGAGATCGCTGGTTTCTGCATCTTCCTGGTCTGTGTTTTTGATCGAGTGATTCTAGACTAATTCAGGAGATGCGTAATAGCGCCCCCTAGCGTATAACAGTGAAAACACAGGAACAAGATGCACAAAGCATGCTAATAAACCAGGCAGTCAGACCTGACTCTGCAGCCGGTTCTCTCATCTTGTCTATGTTGTTGAAGGAGATGTCCAGATACTCCCTCTGGATGGCGCTGACAGCGATCTTCCTCTCTTTGCGCTGGCGTGGCACGATCTGGATCTTGAACTCAGCTTCATCGCTCTCGTCGTCAGCTTTGAGGTCGCTGTCTCTCTCATCGGTCTCGTCGTTGTCCTCGTATCCCGCTCCCTCCGTGTTTAACGGATCCAGTGACTCGAGCACGTCCGCAGGGATCTGGAGCACCACGGACCTGCTGGAGGGGCTCGTTCCGCCGCTATCCTCCAGGGATGCGTTGGGCATGTGCGATGTCTTTCTGAAGAGATCCCGTTTCTGTTTAAGGGTCATGGTGGCCTCCTGTGGAGCCGCGGGAGGCTGGAGCGTCTGGCTCTCGGCGTGGTCCTGCAGGAGCGGAGCTTCGGGTTTGCTCAGCACTCCACCGGGGAGCTTGAGCACCTCAAACAGGTCCTCGTTGCTCTCCACGATGCGCAGAGGAGGCAGCGGCTCGAACACCAGCGAGTCGCTGTCGGACAGCGAGAGAATGGAGTGCTTCTCGGGGATGGAGGTGCAGTCGGAGGACAGGTCAATGAGGTCCGGATCGTCCTTGTCCCGCGGCGAGTCCAGACCAGTGGGTTTGTCTTCAAACGTCTCCATACAGCTGAGACGCACCTCGGGTATGATGGGCCGGATGTTGTCGTTCCGAGAGCCTCTTCGGTTGATGACGGAGTGGCCGTTGGAGGAGTCTTTGCCGTGATGCTGCGCTCTGTGCTGCTGTCGGCCGATCGAGGAGGACGACGAGGGCTCCTGCAGGTCGCAGTGGTCGATGCAGGACTTGCGGCGGTGCTCGTCCAGATTGAAGAGGATGGAGTCAGTGTTGCTGATGTCCAGAGACTTCTGCTTGTGCATGGCCTGCAGTCTCTTCTTCTTGGTGTTGCTGTCCTCTCGGCCCGAGTACAGCAGTGTGTCCTGAAGCGCGCCCTCCTTGTACTCGGCCAGCTCGATCTCACCTGTGCAGGACACAAGAGCGAAAGCTTGGCGATGGCATGCTAGGGGTGAGCGAGATATATCGTCTGTGATAATATTGTTGTTTTAACAATGTGCGATTTGACATTATCGAGTATTTTGCAAAAACCATTCAAAACACCCCTTCACGCATACATGAAGTCTAGACTATTAGTGTGCATTTACAGTGTGATCTTTCGCCGCATGATTCAGTCTATTAAAATATATTTAGAATGATCTCAAATTCAAGGCATGGGGGCAGAAAATGTACATATTTATACCTCTTCATATAGGCTAGTTAATCAATTTCACATGAAGAGTGCAGTTTTTTCATAAAAAATTACCATGATTACAAATGTGATTTTTTACAACAGTTCAATAAACAAGAAGTTAATTAAGGGACTAATTAATTAAGTTAATTAAAACAGCCAGAGCACTGTTTTGCATCTCTGCGCAAAATAACGGTGATTCGTTCCTGAATTAATCATTCGTTTAAATGATTCAATCATTCAATCGCAATGACTCACTTATTAACAGTGACTTGCTGCCATCTACTGACGGTTTTAATTTCAAATTTAAAGTTTCAAATATCAGTATTCAATGTTTTATGTTTAATATATCAAAACATTATTTCTGCATTTGTAACTGCAGGTTAAATGCATTCACGTCTTGCATTAAACAGTGTGTAAACACATCTAAACACCTCTTCAAATGCTTCTGTGTTTCCTCAGCATTGCAAAGATGAGTTTTGTTGATACTGATTTAATTTGCCTGGTATCAGCAAATGTCTTATGTTTATAATTCACTGATTAAGAAAGAATTTGACAGAAGACAAAGCACACTTTTAGAAAAAATGCTTTTATAAAGGTAAAAATGGCCATAAAAGGTAAAAAAATTACATTTAAACGGATTAATTTCTATCAGTGTGAACTGACCACACAGAATATGAAGAACTTAAGAAGTCAGTTTGAGATACCAGCAAAATATTGTCTAATTATCGTTATCGTTAAAATGATATTTTTGGTCAATACACACATGCACGCACGCACTTCTCTGAGCGTTGAGCTCCACAGCCTGATATTTGACAGACTTGCCGCCGCCGATCCGCTTCAGACGGGCGAAGAAGTTCTGCGACTCCTTACTGCTCGCTCCGGTCGGAGTTTCGTGGATGTCCGACTCGTCAAACACGCTGTCCTCCTCTACACAGAGAAACACAGGCCGTTACACACCAGCACGTCACTAACCGCTCCCGTGATGCCGAGTGCGATCCGTACCTTTCTCCTTCTCGCTGTAGCGGCTGGTGTTGGAGTTGTCGCTGTACAGCGGGCCTGCGGACACGTGCGACCTGCAGCTGTGGTACTGAGCGTTCAGCGTGTTGATGGTGATGTGGATCAGATGGAGCACCACGTCTTTACTCATGTCCATGTCTCTGTATGGATACTGAAACACCGCACCACACAAGTGAAGAAGATCCCTGAATTTATGATTGACTGCAGTTACTTGACTGTCTGAGTTAAAACAACATTTATACTGAAGTGCAACACTTAACCAGTGTTTTTAGATACTTTTAGACGAATAAGATCTGCTGTTTTTTCCTCACAGGAGAGATCACTGTTTGCTAGTAGAAGAGAAACCAATGGACAGTTGTATATAGTTTCCAGGAGCTTTCTAGACCTTGAGGAAACCGATCCTGGTCGTGACCAAAACTAACATGCATTATATTGAGTTTGATGTCCTGTTGTTATTGTGTGTCTGAACAAAGAGCAAATATAATGGCTTTATTCAAGTGCCTGTAATTCATCACAGTAAAAATCCCATTTATCTATCTTCCAATCACTATTACAGTGAACTCTAATGTTTTGTTTGTTTACACTGAATGTGCAGTGAGTGGCATAACTAGGATTGTACAGGTGCCAGAGCAAAAACACTTCATGGACTCATCTAACACTGTGATTATGTTTCCATGGCTTTGACCTGGTCGTGGTCTCAAGACATCTTTTCACTAATACAATCCCTAAATGAATTAGTTTTAATAACATTCCAAATTCCCATTCGGTTTACAAAGCTTGATGTGGGATTTTGATAGGTTGAGTTTCTGCTTTCTGTTTTTGTTCATTGTTATTACAGAAACGGGGAATTTGCTAAGGCTTTTAGTTCACTTGCACACATTCCCAATAAATCTATCTATTCACAAAAAGCTACATTTGGGATAAATAAACTACTACTAACTCAAATATTAAGCCCATAACTTTGTTGGGCAGGGTTTTGCACGGCCATTTCCTACAGAAAATGTGCAGAAAAAGTTTAATATATTGTTTGAAATTAGTCATTTTAATGTATTAGTATGTGTTCCTGTGGCTCAGTGGTTAGAGCATTGTGTTAGTAGCGCAAAGGCTGTGAGTTCGATTCCCAGGGAACACATGTACTGACAAAAAAATGTATAACCTGAATGCACTGTAAGTCGCTTTGGATAAAAGCGTCTGATAAATGTAGCATGTTTTAGTAAGTAAGCTGACCAAAGTGCTGAACAAAGTCAAAGATTAACAAAGTAAGCAAGACAGATCATACAGTACAACATAGATCAAATCCAATTAAAATGCCTGAGAATAAAGATATGTTTTCAACTTGGTTTTAAAAGTTGTAATAGAAGGTGCAAGGAAGATGTCCAGCGGCAGTTGATTCCAAAGACGGGGAGGAATTGAAAAAGCCCTATCGCCCTTTGTTTTTAAGCGGGAGAGCTAAGAAAGCCCTGTCAGAAGATCTTAGAGATGAAAGTGGAGTAAGATGATCTGTGAGATAAGATGGGGCTTGACCATTAAGTTCTTTAAAAACAAACAACATTTTAAATTGAATTCTAAAATGGAGAGGAGGAAGACAGTGAAGAGAGGCTAAAATTGGTGTAATGTGATCAGTTCTCTTAGCCCTAGTCAACAGCCTTGCAGCAGCATCTGTAAGCGTGCAATGTATAACTAAGGAAGACCCAAATATAATGAATTACAGTAATCGAGGCGGGAGGTAATAAAAGCACGAATGACCTTCTCCATCTTGAGATAATCCGTAACTGATTAAAAACTGTTCTTGGCAACTGTATTAATTTGCTTAGTTAAGAAAAGTCCAGAATGACACCAAGATCTCTGACCTGAGGAGAGATGCTTGCCAAGATCATTTATTAGACCACTTCTCAACTTTGGGGGGGCCAAAGACGATTACTTCCGTCTTCATTTAGTCTAAGAAACTATTTGACAACCATATCCCCAAGCCAGGCCAATAAGGGTTCAAAGGTATCGCCAGCTTTCAATGGTACAACTGGGTAACATCAGCATATAAATTAAATTAAACATTATGTCTACTAATAATTAGGGATGGGCATTTTAAGCAAAAGTAATATTCGATAATCGCTGGGTATTATTCGATTACTATTCGAAAATCGCACCCCTCCCGTGCATGCACCCCCCACACACACACACGCATGTTGGTTTTTATGGTTTACGGGGACTTTCCATAGGCGTAATGGTTTTTATACTGTACAAACTGTATGTGCTATTGCCCTACACCTACCCTACACCTAAACTTAGCCCTCACAGGAGACGGTGCATTTCTATTTTCCCTCAAAAAACTCACTCTGTATGATTTATAAGCATTTTAAATTATGGGGACACTGAAAATGTCCTCATAAATCACCTTCTCCTTGTAATACCTATGTCATACCCATGTCATTATACAAATTTGTGTCCTCATAAACCACATAAACATGCACACACACACACACACACACACACACACACACACACACACACACACACACACACACACACACACAAAATGTTTGTTTTTTATGGTTTATGGGGACTCTCCATAGGCGTAATGTTTTTTATACTGTACAAGCTGTATGTGCTATTGCCCTACACCTACCCTACACCTAAACTTAGCCCTCACAGGAGACTGTGCATTTCTATTTTCCCTCAAAAAAACTCACTCTGTATGATTTATAAGCGTTTTAAATTATGGGGACACTGAAAATGTCCTCATAAATCACCTTCTCCTTGTAATACCTGTCATACCCATGTCATTATACAAATTTGTGTCCTCATAAACCACATAAACATGCCCACACACACACACACACACACACACACACACACACACACACACACACACAGAGAGAGGGGGAGAGAGACCATCCAGGCTTTCAATCTGTATGATAACAAACTGTTTAATTAATTAGAGAATAGTCTATCTTAACCCAAGAAAATTAATGGTTGTAAAGTATGATTGCTGAAACATATTAATATAACTTAACCTAATGACGGCATTTATTAACAGAACAGTCCGCCGATTATCAACTGCTCATAAAGCTAGGACATTTCTATTTTAAAAATGAACATGAACATTCATATTATTAAAAAGAAAATCTTAAATTTGATTAATGCATCAATGAATATTAGGCGTAAAACATATTACTCGCTAAACAGAATGTCATTCTTAAAACATATTACGCGCTAAAACATAATTTGTGAACCACCTGAATGACGGCACTTATTATGTGAACATTAATTTTAACGTCTGTCTTCATAACAATAACCTATTTCATATATATATTAAATTAACATGTTCACATGCTCGGGAAGAAGATGGGAGTGTTGTTCACAATTAGTTCGGTGAACTTTGAATTGAAACAAGGGAACGAATATAGAGTGAATGAAGCAGCATTTAATACACAGAGCTGTAGTTCACTGACAAGCTACGCGATCTCACGTTCACTATCAGACGCGATTCATCTGCGATTCTGAGCGCGAATTGCATAGCTTGTCAGTGATCTACGGCTTTGTGTATTAAATGCCGCTCTATTTGAAAACAGGTGATGGAGATTTACGGCTAATCACAGAACCGTCTTTACTGACGAGATGCGCATGACTATCGCATGCAATATATCGTGCAGCCCTAGTTCACATGCTTGGGAAAAAGACGTGAGTGCAATCTGCTCACAATTAGTCCGGGGAACTCTTGAAACGAGGGAATAATATAGAGCCCTGCAGCTTCTCAGAATTCTCCGCCTGAGTCCGACCAGAGCCAGTGTCTCTCTCTCTATCTCTCCTCTCCATTACAAAGCTGCTGTCGCAGCCATTTAAATAGTTCAGTTTTGGTTTTTAATAGCAAATTGGTCATTATTTTGTTTCCTTTCTTTATTAATTTAATTTAGAAATATGATTGGAACATTTTATTTTTGTTAAATTCAAGTTTTAGTTTTTTTAAATACCAAGTGGCCAGCGCAAGTTTGATCGGTTTATTCTTCTCAAATAAATAACTAAATAAATAAGATTAACGTCATAATATTTTAAGAATAAAGTCAAAATTACGATCATAAAATCATGTTACATTGCCTGAAGTTAAAGTTAAAATTACACCTGTATACTCTGCCAAAAAAATTAATAAAATAAGGGTGGCATCCAGCCTGTCATTCCTCACATTTAACACGAAAAACAACAAATATTTTGCATATAAATATTTATGGTTATCAACCAGTGGAATATTACATTATTCTTTCAACAAAAAACTAATAATTTGAATGCAGGGAGCTCGTCGCGGCTTCCTAAGTGGGAAACAGCACGTGAAGGCGGCAGAGAAGCACTCTCGTGGATCGTTTTGTTAACTTTGGTTTATTATTTTGAGTTGTTTGGGACGCTGTAGCTAACGGCCCTCTCACAATATATTGCTTAACAGGTCTATTATTCACGCAATCGGGCTGCACGTATCAGAAGTTCCGTTCTCCGGCGAGGTTAGTGTTCACACTATGTGTGCCGCGCCCGAGTGCCGACAGTGCACTTTGTGTGCAAACACGGAACAGAAGATGCTCTAAAATAAAACAAGCAAATATCCTGTTGATCGGTACATCTGTACTCCAGTATATCAATTCAATATAGATTAATTATTGCTAAAGTAATGGTAATTTCCTCTAACCAGGACTGCAAAGCTCTACAGAGAGTCGTGCGCTTAGCTGAGCACATCTCAGGGTCTACTCTCCCCTCTCTGCAGGACATCTACCTCAAACGCTGCAAAAGCAGAGCTGCAAAAATCATCAAAGACTCAACTCACCCCGGTAACCATCTTTTCTGTTTACTGCCATCTGGCAAGCGCTTCAGGAGCATGATGGCAAAAACCGAGAGACTGAGGAGAAGCTTCTTCCCTCAGGCCATCAGGCTCCTAAACACGAACCCAGTCTCATAAACATTTACAAGACTCATTGTTAACTGTAAATATTCTCATATTCTCAAATATTGCTGCTTTATGTACAATACCCTGAACAACCCGTCTGCACATCCCTCTTATTCGCATTACTATTTATTAAGTCCCAGTCCACTGTTTTTTTTGCACATCTTATTGTTTTTTGCACATCTTATTGTTTTTTGCACATCTTATTGTTTTGCACATCTTATTGTTTTGCACTTTTTTATTTCATTGCACATTGTACTCTTATTTCTCTTTTTTTACCATATATATGCTCTTGTGTTGTGTTACTTTATATAATTTTTTTTTTATTATTAATTTTTTTATTATTTTGCACTGTCCACTGAGCGGACCTGATTCGATTACATTTCACTTCTAATTATACCCTGTATAATTTATTATGTGACAAATAAAGAAACCTTGAACCTTGAAGTTACTTGCCAAGAGAGGTAGTTTGACATACTTCATGTATTTGCCCATTCAGGCGGCTCACGCGTGTCAGAGACGCGGCTGTCTGTGCTCGCGCTGTTCACACGGAACAGAACACAACGCGCATGTACTGAAATGAGTTGTCTTTCACGCCCAAATCCTTTTTAATCGCTTACATTTTTAAACAAACAAGGCTTAAAAATGCATGCAAATGATACAATTTCGTGACGATGCTGCAGTGGCCCGATCTGGCAAGTGACAAATCCGAGCATCCTTCACGCCATCGGACAGTCTTTATTGTCAAGCCCTGGTACACCTTTAGAAAATAATCGCACAACCTAATCGATCTTCTATAATTAAATTGACTAATCGAATATTCGAAAATCGTGACCCATCCCTACTAATAATATCTCCCAATGGTCGCATGTATAAATTAAAAAGAAGTGGGCCTAAAATAGATCCTTGAGGCACCCCACAACAGGTGAAGAGAACTTACCAAGCTCAACAGAAAAAGACCTGTCTCTAATTTAAGACTTAAACAACTGCAAAGCAATACCCCCCGATACCAAACAAACGCTCTAACCGGTAGAGGACAATATTATGATCAACTGGCAGCTGTAAGATTGAGAAGCAGCAGTACTGTATTTTTACCACTATCAACTGTATGTAAAATGTAATTGAATACTTTAAGCAAAGCAGACTCAGTACTATGCTGTGCAGAGAAACCAGATTGGAGAGGTTCTGTTAATTTAGCTTCATTCAAAAAGGAAAGGCTCTGTTAAGAATGTACAGATGTCCCACAGATATAGAGCTATATACAGAGATATCTCCGCAGCCTGGCCACAGTTAGGGTGAATACCTTGTAGAGGATGACGAGCAGGGCCTTGAGCCACATCTGTCTGGTGTGAGGTTTGAGGGCCCAGAGCGAGCAGCGCGGAGGCTCCTGGAAGTTGGGCCTCAGCTGTGGACACGTGCAGTACTTCAGCACCTGCACCACCAGCGGCAGAAGCTGTTTGCCCAGACCTATGTTATAGTCCATCACCTGAAGACACAAAGCACTCTGTCAGAAACACTAACAAAGGCTGTATACCCTTAAAGGGGTCATCGGATGCCCTTTGTTAATATGATTCTTTAGGGTCTACTGAAAAGTCTATAACATACTTTGGTTAAAATTTCTCAATGGTAGTGTAGTGATTTTTACCCTGGCAAAATCAGCTCTGTTTTCTGCACGCTGTTCTAGTCCATGTTGCTTTAAATGCTAATGAGTTCTGCTGACTCCGCCCCTCTCTTCCGTGGAGTGACGAGCAACACTGTCTACTTTAGCCACGGAACTGGCTAACTAGCACATTATTAGGAAAGGTGATTTAAAGATTCATAAAAACCCTTATACTCACTTCTTCTGTAGATGAAGCCAAGAACATTTATGTAGATCGGGCATCAGTGCATTCAAAGTGAAAGTAACATTAATCCTCTGTGTCTTCAGCGGCTCAGATGTCAGGAGTAAATGATGACTGCTATATTCATTATTACATCCAACAACTAAACACTATTATCACTTAATCTGAGACGTTCTAGTCTTCCCTGCACCGGAGCTTTCAGCTCACTCAGGGGGGCGGGGCTAAGATGGTCATGCCAATCAACTATGGTGGGAGAGGCCTGTACAGAACTACATAATTCTGACAGGAATTTCAGAACAGCCTGATTTGAGAATTTTTAATTAGGGATTTAAAGAAAAAAACACTGGGGGTATTTTTATCATTATAGGATGGATGTGTACACACACTTCCAACACACATTTATGTTCAAACAAATTTAGCATCCCATGACCCCTTTAAATAGGGCTCTATTTGAGGGGACAGCCATTTTTAGTGGCGACTGAAACCTTAGTGGGCATTATCAAGTGCACTCATTCAATCCCACAATGCACAGCAATAATGAGTGTACAACCAATGTGCACTAAACAGCTAGAGAATACCCACAATGTACTGTAATAGTCGCGCCGAGTGAATTCCCGCATCTCACCAGAAGATAGGGCTGAATCATCCATCTGTCCATTTTACAAATTGCTCTTCCAGCACAATACAAGTCTAAACTCATTGTACATAGATTTTTAAATTGTATAATTAGGGTGTATACATAACTTCCATGACAGAGTTCAAGATGAAGAAGCAAACTATGCAAACGCGGCAGTTCTTCCGATGCACTCAGTGTCCACATTCACTGGTTTCCATCAAGTGAGCTGTATTAGTGGTCTAATGTAGGGAATAGTGAACGAGGCGATTTGAGATACAGCCGAAGAGTGGAGCGCACAGAGCTGGACTCACCCGAGCGATTCCTGCGATGAAGGCGTTGAAGCAGGTGGAGGAGCGCATTTTCTGAGGGGTGATTATGAAGCATCCCATCTGCTGGTCGTATCCCAGCAGGACGTAGAGATGCCGCTTGACCGTGTTGAAGGCTTTGGCGCTACCGATGTCCATCTCTGCGCTGCTTTTGTCTTTGGCCATGAACTTCATGAGCACCATGATGAGCTGGTGGACGGTCTGGTGGTCTATGCCCGTGTCCTCCGGCAGCACGTCTCTAATGATGGAGTCGTCCTCTGGAGGAGAGCTGTCACCTGTGCGTTAACAAGGTGTGTCGCTTTTAGTCTCCTCTACAGACGCTGTGCAATTGCATGTTTTTAGCATGATTAGCTTGTTACTAACATGATTAGCAAAGTGACTAGCAAGTGACTAGCATGTTGATAGCATGATTAGCAAGTGACTAGCATGTCGCTAGCATGATTAGCAAGTGCATGTTGCTAGCATGTTTCTAGCATGAATTGCATGTTACTAGCATTTTAATAGCATGATTAGCAAGTAACTAGCATGTTGCTAGCATATTTATAGTATGACTAGCATATCGCTAGCATGTTTCTGGCATGATTAGCATGTTACTAGCATGTTGATTATGATAATGTTAACGATTAATCATGTGATTAGCAAGTGACTAGCATGTTTCTAGCATGAATAGCATATTACTAGCATGTAGATAGCATGATTAGCAAATGTGACTAGCATGTTGCTAGCATGTTTCTAGCATGACTAGCATGTTGATAACATGACTAGCAAGTGACTAGCATGTTGTTAACATGATTAGCAAGTGACTAGCATGTCGCTAGCATATTTATAGCATTATTCGCGTGTTACTACCATGATTAGCAAGTGACTGGCATGTTTAAAACATGTTGTTAGCATGATTAGCAAGTATCTAGCATGTTGTTAGCATGTTACTAGCATGTCGGTAGCATGATTATCAAGTGAATAGCATATTGTTAGCATTATTAGCAAGTAACTAGCATGTCGCTATCATGTTTCTATCATGAATAGCATGTTACTAGCATGTCGCTAGCATGATTATCAAGTACATTTTTCTAGCATGTTTCTAGCATGATTATCAAGTTACTAGCATGTCACTAGCATGATTAGCAAGTGCATGTTGCTAGCATGTTTCTAGCATGAATAGCATGTTACTAGCATGTCACTAGCATGATTAGCAAGTGCATGTTGCTAGCATGTTTCTAGCATGAATAGCATGTTACTAGCATTTTAATAGCATGATTAGCAAGTAACTAGCATGTTGCTAGCATATTTATAGTATGACTAGCATATCACTAGCATGTTTATGCCATTATTAGCATGTTACTAGCATGTTAAAAATGATAATGTTAACGATTAATCATGTGATTAGCAAGTGACTAGCATGTTTCTAGCATAAATAACATGTTACTAGCATGTTTCTAGCATGACTAGCATGTTGATAACGTGACTAGCAAGTGACTAGCATGTTGGTAACATGATTAGCAAGTGATTAGCATGTCGCTAGCATATTTCTAGCATTATTCGCGTGTTACTAGCATGATTAGCATGTTGTCAGCATGATTAGCAAGTGACTAGCATGTTGTTAGCATTATTCGCAAGTGACTAGCATGTTGCTAGCATGATTAGCAAGTGAATAACATGTTGTTACCATGATTAACAAGTGACTAGCATGTTGTTACCATGATTAGCAAGTGACTAGCATGTTGTTAACTTGATTAGCAAGTGACTAGCATGTTGTTAGCATTATTCGCAAGTGACTAGCATATTACTAGCATGTTGATAGCATGATTAGCAAGTGAATAGCATATTGTTAGCATGATTAGCAAGTGACTAGCATGTTGCTAGCATATTACTAGCATGTTGTTAGCATGATTAGCAATGACTAGCATGTTGCTAGCATATTACTAGCATTATTAGCAAGTGAATAGCATAGTGTTAGCATGATTAGCAAGTGACTAGCATGTTGCTAGCATGATTAACAAGTGACTAGCATATTACAAGCATGTTGTTAGCATGATTAGCAAGCGACTTGTACCTGTACGCTGATGTTTGGTGGTCTGAGGTGGAGTGATGATTCTGAACACAACTGAAGTACTGGTGAATGTAATTCTATAGAGCTATTGAGGATTAATATCAGCACAAGGGCGACGCTAACAGTGTGTGCTAACAGTGTGTGCTAACAGCGTGTGCTAACAGCGTGTGCTAACAGCAGTGTTTTCATGAGTGACTGTCGCCGCTGTGCTTCACCTGACAGGATTTTCTCGAGCATGTTTCCCAGGATGGGTGCCGACTGCTCTTGTCTTATGAGTTTTAGAGCTGAATGCAGAAAAGAGAGAAACAGTGAAGGACATATGTGTTCCTGGAGCACAGAAGCAGTCATAAGCAGCATACATTTTATGACTCAAAATTATAATTTTTATTTTGTCAAGAAAACTTAATTATTGATTAGCATTACTAAGAACTTCACCTCAGATTTTCAAATAGTTGTATCTCAGCCAAATATTATCCTATCATAACAAACCATACATCAACGGAAAGCTTATTTATTATAAAAATACCCTTATGACTGGTTTGTGGACCAGGGTTGGTGAATTCAGAGACAAATCTTTGAGCAAAACAATAATGACAGATTCTGGTGAATCCAGCGGGACTCTCCGAGGTGTGAGACACGTGCTAGAACAAGAGCAGGTCACTCACGCAGTTTGTTGCACAGAGTCTCCGGGAGGGAGACGGTGCGTTTGGACCCGGACGGACCCTTCACGCTGTCCCGTAACGAGCGGACGCTCTTCTGGCGATTGCGGGCGAAGCGAGCGCGTCTGATCTTCCACATGGCCGCATCGCTCAGGTTAGCCACGTTAGTCCTCACCGCCGTGATCGCTTACAGAGCAAAGACATGATCAGCTTGGAGTATAATCATGGTTTCTGCAGGTTTTGTGAAGGGACATTTAAAGGGGGAATATGATGCGATTTCAAGTTTAGCCGCCCCACATGTTCCAGACTTGTGTAATTCATAGTTATATATTCCTAGTTCCTAGTTATAGATATACCTGCAGTACAAGATTGTGAGATGCATCATATGAATGCTTGGCTAAAGAGATGTGTCTTTAATCTAGATTTAAACAGAGAGTGTGTCTGAACCCCGAACGTTATCAGGAAGGCTATTCCAGAGTTTAGGAGCCAGATATGAAAAAGTTCTCCCTCCTTTAGTGGACTTTGCTATCCTAGGTACTACCAAGAGTCCAGAGTTTTGTGACCTTAGGGAGCGGGTTGGATTGTAGCGTGATAGAAGATTAGTTAGGTACGCAGGAGCTAAATCATTTAGGGCTTATAGGCAAGTAATAATATTTTGTAACTGATACAGAACTTAATAGGTAGCCAGTGCAGAGACTATAAAATTGGAGTAATATGATCATATTTTCTTGACCTGGTAAGGACTCTAGCCGCAGCATTTTGTACTATCTGTAGCTTGTTTATTGAAGATGCAGAACAACCACCTAGCAGTGCATTACAATAGTCCAGTCTAGAGGTCATGAATGCATGAACTAACTTTTCTACATCAGAAACACTTAACATGTTCCGTAGCTTGGCAATGTTTCTAAGATGGAAGAATACTGTTTTTGTAACATGGGAAATATGATTTTCAAAAGATAGGTTGCTGTCTAATATAACACCCAGATTTTTGACTGTAGAGGAAGTAACAGTACATCCGTCTAGTTGTGATCCAAGAGATTCTGTGTACTGTTTTTAGGTCCAATAAGTAATATCTCTTATATTAAGTCTTATCTGAATTTAATAGCAGAACATTATTGGTCATCCAATATTTTATATTTTTAACACACTCCGTTAGCTTAGATAGTTTAGAAGTTTCATCTGGTTTTGTTGAGATATATAGTTGAGTGTCATCAGCATAACAATGGAAACTATTCCCATACTTTCTAATAATATTACCAACATGTATAATGAAAATAGCAGAGGACCTAGGACAGATCCTTGTGGTACTCCATACTTTACTGGTCTACGTCACGATGTGGGGAGATTTGCAAAACACCACCCAAATGTTTACGCAATAAAAGAAGGTGTAGCTATTATTCTGGCTGTAGTGTTGTTGCTGCCGCCGGTACAGCAACCGGTTGTGTGTCGTTGTGAAAGCAAAACTACTGTGTTTGGGATCCAAAAGAGGACACAACTAGAAATCAGTGGTTCAGATTTACAACACTGTTCCAGAACAGTTCAACCCAAATATTGGAGTGTGTTCAGCACAATTAACGCAGGACTTCTGTGCTCAAAGACTGTTTCTATAAAGTGGAGCAGCTCTTTGCAAGGACCGTCTGGTGCGTCTGACTCTCAGTCTGTAAGTATGTTTCAGCTACTGACGATTCAGACGTGTGTTTTGAGCAGTGTAGAGTCGTGCTTGTTTGGCGTTTCTCCGATCACAAATGCAGACATGGTAATGTTTACGAGGCGCGATGCAACGTGTAAAAAGACAGTATAAATCATTATAATCAGTAATTATGTCCCCACTGGATGCAACACAAATGCCTCGTTTATAATGGGATTTATTGTTTTAGTCTCGTCGCGCCGGGACACGGCATCACAATACGGTGAGGGGCGTAACATTTCCGTCTCGCGCTTGAGGTATTCGGCCAATCACAACGCACCGGATAGCTGGCCAATCAGAGCACGCCTCGCTTCTCAGAACGATGAGCTTTGTAACAATTGACGCGTTTCAGAAAGACTGAGCAACAATAATGTACAGTATGTGGAAAATAATGTGTTTTTGAACATTTAATCACATAAAGACATTGCATTACACCAAAAACACACCAAAAAAATATTTTTTGTAACATCATATGTCCCCTTTTCAAGACCAAGTGAAGAAAATGCAAAGAATAAATTGAAGTGAACACAATATGTTCTTTAAATGTAAATGTGGGTTTTATTAGCATTAACAGTTTGCAAATACATCGTCTAACAAATCTCCATGAGTTTACTTCAATATCTCTGCTCCAAACCACTATACTATATAAATAACTGTTACTGTATCTTCTGATCACACTGCAACAGAAGTGATGTATTCCTCAGTATTTCTGTCTTGTGTTTCAGTGCAAATGTACAAATATCCTTAAATCAAGATACATTTACTCGAGAGGCAAACTTACATAAGTCTTGTTTTATAAGAAATAAATCAAACTGAACTTATGATAAAAAAAGAACAAATGGGCTCAGAAAAATCAATTTGATTCAAAGTTTTCATAATTAATTCCTAACATATTATTATGTTCGGTTTGTCAGAAAGCAATACTTCATATGTTAATTTTGCATCTCAAGCAAATGTATCTTGATTTAAAGATATTTGTATTGTACATTTTTTCAGTTACACTTAGGGGACTTTATTAATTTATGACGTTCTGCACTAAATTAAGGCCTTGATATGTGGAAGGGTGTATTAATCCTTGCACAAACCCACTTCATACTCCAAACACACTCTATACAGCGGTGTCCAGCTTGATTAAAACACTAGTATTATCAGCAGCTAAAATGGTTTGAAGTCAGTTACAGCAAAATAAATAAATAACTGATTTAAAACCTATTAATCTGCTGGAGATACTAGTGTTGGCCGCCGCTGTAGATGAGCTCAAGTGAACCGCTGACTGAAGCACACTCACTTGTAGGGAAAGGGAACTCTTTGTTGCAGTCCAGGTGCAGCTGTGCCTCGAGTGAGAGCGTCTCGAAGCGGTTGACGAAGAACTCCCAGCTCAGAGCGGGGATCTCCTGTCTGAGCGAGTGCAGCAGCAGCAGTTTGCTCAGGATGACCGGCCGGTCCCGGACCACTGTATCAAACTGGAAGTCCAGGCACAAACACAAGCCCTGGTGGAGGACACACAAACACACGTTTGTCCATCTGCGCTTGTGAGGTGATGGGACACTGGCGCGATCCCGTCTCTAATCACCTGCAGCGCGGGCCGCTTGATGGTGTCCAGCAGCAGACGAGCTCTGGTGGCCACGGCGGGGTTCACGTCCTCGATGCTGGCCAAGAAGCAGCAGAAAGCGTGAGCCAGAGAATACTTCAGCATGTGGCTCTTAGTGACCGAGCCGATGTCCAGAAAGCGGCACAGGACGGCCACGCGCTCCACTGAAAGAGACAGGGCTAATATCATCAAACAATCGACTACTGTTATTATCATCAGAAAAAGGGTGTGCTATATTGAAAGCAACTCATAAGGATCTGCAAGGCATTCAATAAAGAGCCTAAATCGTTAAAAATTATGTTTTGGCTTTCCTCAAATCACTTATCCACCAACTCATGAGTAGTATATAAAAATGAGCACGTTCATGTATCCATGATTTAGGAACCGGATCCATGACTTGGATGATAGGAGTGAGAACAGACCGAAAGGCCTTCTAAAATGAGAAAGATATCTGGAGAAATAGATTCTACACCATTTCTGTCCCGCTTGTGCCTTTCTTTCTCTTTTTTCATCATGCTCATACATGACCCTGGAGCACAAAACCAGTCATAAGGGTCATGAGATTTATGCATCATCTGAAAGCTGAATAAATAATCTTTCCATTGATGTATGGTTTGGACAATATTTGAAAATCTGAAATCTGAGGGTGCAAAACATCTAAATATTGAGAAAATCATCTTTAAAGTTGTTCTTAGCAATGCATATTACTAATCAAAAATTAAGTTTTGATATATTTATGCTAGGAAATGTACTAAATATCTTCATGGAACATGATCTTAATATCCTAAGGATTTATGGCATAACATAAAAATGTATAATTTTGAGCCATACAATGTATTGTTGTCTATTGCTACAAATATACCTGTGCTGCTTATGACTTTATTTCTGTTTTTAATCATGCTCATATATTCTATGTCACTCTATGAATTGATTGTAGTCACTCTCACTTGTTAAAGGCTTTTCATTTTCATCCACTGTCTTGCAATTCCTTGTTTTTCTCTGAATGTTGTGATGAATTGGCCATTATGGCACTAGTGTGCTGTGGACGGATGAGTGTGGTTTTAGTGCATTAATATCTGGTTATTATTGAATCTCTGTGATCTTCAGGTCTGTGGACGCTGCATAAAATCTCTATCTCTAAGTCTGAATGTAAGATTTTCCAGTAGTTACTGCTGACAGAGTTTAGTTTGTTGGTGATGTTTAACCCACTCGTGAGTTGATGTTGACAACAGTTCAGAGTGATGATGATGTGTCGATCTCTTATATGCTGAAATTAGTAACAGCAGCGACTGATGTATAGAGCAAATTTTGTGCCAATGGTCATTAAAAAAATCCAGTGTTTTGAAATTAAACACAATCTGCTTTGCAAAGAAATCTCAACGTTCAAATCACGTTACGCTTGTTTTTCTTTGCAAAGCAGATTGTGTTTAATTTCAAAACACTGGATTTTTTTAATGTTACATTGGCACAATATTTGCTCCATACTGATGTATCGAACAGCACTAACACACAGTGAGCAGTAAATGTTGAACCCGTTTCAATCCTCTTTATCTGCACAGGTCGTGTTTGTGATGTGTGTGAAAGCACACAGAGGACGTCTGACTCTAGCTCAAGGTCACAGCAAGGTCTAAGAGCTGCAGATAATCCCACTGCGCTAATCAGATGAGCAGCAAGGTGCGGACGAGTGCGGTCACACCTGCTTCGAAGCGAATCTTCCAGTCCTGACTGTTGAAGCTGCTGTCGACGAGCCTCCAGAAGATGTCGGCTCCATGGGACAGAGCGAGCGCGTGCAGGAGCTGCGGGACAGCCAGAGACGCCAGCTGACAGAACTCTGACCTCAGCATGGACCACAGGCTGCACACAAACAACAGCCAGCCGCTGAACACTAGCACTGACTCTAATCAGCAGATCCTTTCAACTGGATAGACATGTGCTGGTATTCTGTAATGTGATGCATCACTTTAATCAATATGCATGATATTGTTATCGTGGGCACTTCAAAATACAAAGAATAATTATTTAGTATATTACGCAATGCATTTTTCCCATCAACTGGTCTTTAGTTAATTAACAGATGCTTTTATCCAAAGCGACTTATAAACGAGGACAACAATGAGCAATGCAAGCTAATTTTATTTACAATTTAAACTGTTTCACATTTTAATGCCCTAGATATTGTTTGACAATGTTTTGATTCGTTAGTGTTCGGTCACACTTTACATCAAGGCTTTATTAGTTAACAATGAAAACTTCTAAACATGCATTAATCTTAAGTAATTCCAATATTTAGTAACATGTTGTAACGGTGTTATTTAATGAGCTATCATTTTTTGAAGATTAATAACTTCTGTAGCTATTGTGAATGTTAATGCATTAACGAGGGTTAACTAATGAGATCTTGTTGTGAAGTGATACCTATTGGTCTTAAATAGTGCACTTTAATCTGTGTAAAATGGTAACCTTATACATTTTTGTGCATTGCTTTATTGTATTTAAATGTTCATTTTTGTTATAAGACAAAAACCTGTTATACTGTATTATGACAACACTTTTTTGCAAAATATCTACCGTACACCGTGATGAAAGCATGCACATGTGACTCCGTCACATCCCTAGTCACGGGGAGTTACAGTAGCGTGCTGTAATAATGGTACCTGGGGATGAGCATCTTCTCCTGTACGTAGGCCAGGAACAGCGGTTGATCTTTCCTGGCGTGATACAAGCATTCTCCGTGCAAACACAGCATCTTCAGACAGTTCAGCATGTTGAAGAGGATGTCTGGCTCCTCAAACTTACTCATCTCCTACAACACACGTTACAGCAGACTGTGAGAGACATGACCACCGCACAAGCCTGACTGAACCCAGAGAGACGTGTACCTGCAGAACGGTGTACAGGAGCTTCAGAGAAACAGGAAGTTGTAGGTACGAGAACTTCCTGTCTGCACTATTCTTCAACGCTGGGGAGCAGAACAAGTTTGTGATCAGAAACAGAAAACGCAATGCATGATGCATAAGCAATACATAAGCAGTGATTGCTGGGGTGGACTGTAACGGTGCTGAAGCACATACGCGGGATCTCAGGAGAGGGATTGTGACTGCCGGGGTTTTCTGCTTCATTCGCTCCATTCTCTGGTTTGAGTTTGAATTCAGTTTGAGGGAAAACCAAACTCTCCTCCAGACACTCGGATGGTTCCTGTCAAATACACACGACACGCTGAAAAACCTCTTCATCTTTATCCTTCACATCTGTGTGTGTGTGTGTGTGTGAGTGTGAGTGTGTGTGTGTGTGTGTGTGTGTGTGTGTGTGTGTGTGTGTGTGTGTGTGTGTGTGTGTGTGTGTGTGTGTGTATGTGTGTGACTGTGTGTGTGTGTGTGTGTGACTGTGAATGTGTGTGTGTGTGTGTATGTGTGTGACTGTGTGTGTGAATGTGTGTTTGTATGTGTGTGTGTGTGTGAGTGTGTGTGTGTGTGTGTTCGCGTGTGTGTGAATGTGTGTGAATGTGTGTGTGTGTGTGTGTTGAAGGATTACAAATTTTATTTTAAATGTTTAATTTAGATACTTTCTTACTAAGAAAGTGTATCAGGAAATTCAGGTGTTTGAGATCGCTTCCTGACCATTTAAGCTCGAGACAGCTGTGCCTTTGCCCGGATAGAGTTCCAGCTTCCTCACCTGAAAAACTTCAAGCTCAAACAAAGATCTGCATCTTTTGGAATCCAGCGAAACTTCAAGCTGAACAAGGATTCCCAGACTGATTTTTTTCTTTCTGGTGAGTGCTGTCTCTAATCCAAAAGAACCTAAGACCAGTGTATCCTCTGTGCCGTCAGAGAAGAGTTAACATACATCTGTAGGGTTTGTTTAACTAAGTTTATCCTCTAAAGTTTTTATTTTAGAGATGAAAGTTTATCCTCTGTTTTCAGGCAGGGAAGGTTAGCATTACGTGCTGATAAACTAAAAATTAGCACGTAATGCTAACCTTCTTTCAGGCAGGGAAGATTTTGGGCATTACGTGCTAAAAATGAGTTATCCTCTGTTTCAGGCAGGGAAGGTTAGCATTTTCGTGCTAATAATTTAGTTTTATCCTCTGTTTTTTTTGTAGGCAGGGAAGTTAAGTGTGAAGTGTTGGTAATTTGGAAATTTTACAATAGTTACGTTTTTTTTTTTTTACAAGTGTACCCTCTGTTGATCAGAGAAGAGTTTGTTTTGTTTGTGTGGTACCGAAGAAACTTACAAAATGGTTAGAATGAATGCTAGGCTGATTCCAACCACAGAAAAGATGGGTCTTGCGACTCCGTTGTGGTCAGATAGTGAATTCAAACGCAGAAATATGAGATTCATCCAGACAAGACTTGGTCGGTAGATGAGTGTAAAAAGGTACTAGGAGCAAGTATTCGTAAGAACAATGTGAAAGACATTATCTGTTGTCACAGAGAATTCAGTGTAACGCTAGCGACACAACAGTCTCAGCGTAACTCAGAGCTAGAGAAACAGAACAATGAACTCCGTGCGAGAGTATCCACTTTGACTAAGAAATTGAACCTCAAGAAAGTTGCAGCAAACACTGATTTGGAAGTAAGTCAGCCTGATAACATTTACCCTGATTTACAAGCGTTCTTTGAAACAGATGTAGCTCTCCAATCAGTAACTGGTGTGCCTGTAAATTCCGTCCATGTGTGTGGGGCTAGGAGAAGATCTCAGGGGATTGAGGAAACTGATAGTGTTCCTCTCAATTCTTCTGTTGTGCAAATACAAACTGCTGCCAAAGCTTTATGTCCTAAAGATATAGAGAGACTATCTCAGAGTTTACCGTCAGCACGCACACATTTTTCTGAATTTAGAAGAACATTGATCAGTAAAATGCGTCTTTATGACATGTCGTTGGCAGAAGTCACGCAGCTGATGTCACAAATACTAACTGAATCTGAATTCAACAGTTTTGAATCTGCTGTCACTTCTGAACTGCGAAATGCCAGTAAGGGTGATTTAAGAGAAGGTATTTTGAAAATCCTAAAGAATATCTTAGGACCCAAAATAGATTGGTCTAGAATTACTACCTGTGTGCAAAGGAAAGAAGAAACTGTGAGTGAATATACTGAGAGATTTTGTCAGTCAGCTGTAATCTACAGTGGAATTGTTGATGACCCTAATAGTGTGCTAGATGACAAGGGACCCTTGCTTCGTATCTGGTCAGATGGCCTTGTAGCCGAATACAGAAAAGCTTTACCATTTTTAGATCTAACTTGGTCTAACAGAACTCTCAGAAGTAACCTAGACAGGTTAGCTACATGGGAAAGAGATGCTGATGTCAAGGCAAAAGTAAGAGTAGCAGCAGCTACGTTTAACACAACGAAACAAGACAATAGATGGTCTAAAAGAGAAAGCAAATGCAAATACTGTGAAAAATTAGGACATTGGGAGAAAGAGTGTAGGAAGAAGTTGCAAGATAGTAAAAGAAATGCTATGCATAATTCTGCTCCTTCTCAGCCTGCACACAACCCTGAAGTAGTTCCGCCAGTGACCACTGAAACTGTGGTACAGATAGTTCAGGCTCTTCTAAGAGCACAACAAGACCAGGAAAAAACTAATTATTGGGGCTGTGAGTAGCTACCTTTCCCTGTAATCCAACACAATGACCAAATAATTTTTGTGAAAGGTAGCATAAAGAGAAAGAGATTGATTTTTGCTTGATACAGGTGCAGAAATTACAGTAATTCCTACAAAATTGGCACAAGGTTTAAACATCCCATACAAGAAAACCAAACTTTGTTTAACTGGTGTAATAGGTGAAGATTCTGTTTTGTATGAAACTCCGCCCATAGAGGTACAATTTGGCCCAAAAACTCTGACTACAAAATTACTATGCGCTCCATTAAATACAGGTGCAATTTTAGGCATGGATCTTCCGAGACAAATAAATCTAACTTTAGACATGTCCTCAGAATCTACTAGCATAAAAATTTCCTCAGCACAGATTTCTACCAATAATGCAACCCTCCCGAGTATGCTACAGAATCATCCAATTTGGGCTAAAGACAAGGATGATTGTGGTTGTTGACAGGTGTAGAACCAGTTAAATTGACAGGAACTCCACCTCCGTCACCAAACAATATCCGATTAATAAGGAAGCTATACAGGGAATCAAACTTATTGTAGAAAATTTGCTGACGCAAGGAGTGCTAGTTAAAACCAACAGTCCATGTAATTCACCCATATGGCCCATCAAGAAATCTAATGGGACATGGAGACTTACAATAGACTACAGAGTAGCCAATAAACATATTGAAAAATCACCCCCTAGTGGCAGATCCATCTACAATTTGTAATGGCTTACCATTAGATTGTAAGATTTTTTCAGTAATTGATATGTCTAATGGATTCTTTTCTGTACCGTTGCACTCTGACAGCCAGCCATGGTTAGCTTTCACAGTTGACTATGAACAATACCAGTGGACACGATTGCCACAGGGATTTCAAAACTCCCCAACCATATATCATCAGGCTGTCAGACGTGATTTGTGTGACCCAGAATGTCCGGTAAAACAGTCCACTATGATCCAATATGTCGATGATATTTTGATTGCCTCAACAGATCATGAGGTACATCAAACTGAATTGGCATCATTGTTGGACTATTTGCAAAAAGGACACAAATGCAGCTTACAAAGCTCAAGTTGCTAAAAAGCAAGTCACATTTCTGGGTCAAACAATTGGTGCAGGAAATAGATCCATTACACAGGATCGAGCGGCTTCAGTCAAAGCCATACCTCCGCCTAATACCATTAAAACACTCCGCCATTTTAGGAACAACAGGTTATTGTAGACCTTGGATTGAAGACTATGCCTCGATTGCTCAGCCTCTATGATTTGTTGAAAGGCCATGGTAAAGATTCAGATACTGTTTGTATGGAAGAACTTCATCTCAAAGCTTTTAATGATTTGAAGAGCACTATGTCAAGCACCAGCATTAGGAATTGCCCAATCTGATAGACCCTTTGTGCTTTATGTCCATGAACACTTAGGCTTTATGACTGCATGTCTAATGCAAGATCATGGGGGCAGCTT